>JBAMHV010000013.1:4747922-4760694 GCA_037177535.1 Pseudomugil gertrudae
TTAGCAGCGGGGTGTTTCTTCTTCTCCCTCCACTCCCTCTTACCAACCTATATATATATATATATATATATATATATATATATATATATATTAATATCAGGTGTCACTCAGTGACTGCACATAACAGAAGATAAATCAACTAAAGCCAGATGTGCAATAATACAGACATTTGAAAGCTTTCTTCCGTGCCATTCATGTGTTCATCTGTAAAAAAAAAAATACCAAAAAATACCAGCCCTTGCAGCCATGGAGCTTTGCTGATATGACATACTGACTCTGTAAATTAGAAGTTTTACATATCATAGAAGTGTCTGGGAGCCACTTTTCACAGAAACAATATCACAACAGGTTCCTGTCTGCATGGTAGACAAGTAGCCATGTCTTACACCGATCCTAAGAAGCTGAACAAAAAAGAAAGAGGTGGAACGTAACCTTGAGCTTCTTCCAGGCCCATGCTATAAGTTATGACCATTCTGTACTAATCTTGTTTTATTTTAATATATTCAAATAAATTACCATCTAGTGAAGCAAGTAGCTGTCTGACCTGTAACATATATCATAAGATATCATGTGTTTTTATATAGAATAATCTGCATGAATATTATCATGTTGTTACAAGAGACGCAGTCTTGAGACAAAAGAAATAGTTAATGATCCCCCAAGAATACTGAACAGTATCCATCCATCTTTATTTAGCAGAGTTTCGTGTCATTTCATGTCTGCTTATACGCTTAGCTGTGCTAAAAAAAAAAAAGCTTGCTATCAGCCTCGCTTTCTGCATCCTACTTGCACACACCTCTGATAATGATGCACAGAAACTAAATGAGATGTAATAGCTGTATATCTATCAATCTACTCCTAAGACGAAGGTGATTAAAGTGATTTTTAACTTGCTGATGCTAATGATGTGTCAGCCTGTAGCTTACAAATCAACAGGAACATCATTATTGTTTTTATTGGACGGGTGAAAGAAAAGGAAAAAGTTTTTCATCATTCAAAACAAAAATAATAAAAACTCAAAGAAACTTTGAGGCAATAATACCCAATGAGACCACAGGTATTACGTTTGTATTTGTGTGCATTTCCAGCCTACTTACACAGCAGTCTGTCCAATAGATGTGGAGGAATGGGAAGGTAAGAAGAGCCTTGTTGCCCTCCTTTGGGAGGAGCTCCTCCTTAAACTGGACAAAATTAGCTTCAAGGTGGATCATTTTTGGTGCTCGGCCATAAGTCCTGCACAGGAGACAAAAGATGAAATCAAACTCAACTTTTAGCTGGATGAAAATTCATGTGAGAACATTCAATCTCTCTTTATTCTAGTAAAATTATCTTAAAACATGGCCAAAGTAAAGAAGTACATTTTGAAACCATATCAAATAAGGCATGTGATTATTCCCTCGATTATTGAACAAATTCATTCTCAACAAGCTCATTTGTGAATAAACAGCGGATAAGGGTCCTCCATTTCTTGCTGGAGATTTCCGTCACCTATGGAGCTCCCACAGTTTCATGTGGGGTCTCTATTAAATGATATTTATGTTCTAAAATCACTGTTTTTCATAGCTTTGCATGGTATCACATGTATGAGAGATAATTAAATAACAGGTAAACCTGCTGGATATTTTAAAAGGATCTAACAAAAATCTCATTGAAGGAATAAAGTCAGTGTTTTGCAAGAAAAGCATAAACACAAATGTCTGTGCAAACAACTAAAAGCAGACATTTAGTACAACATAGTCGTGCAAAAGGGTTAACAGAAATAGGCTAATGCACTAATCCTTTATCAAAAGTTTAAAAAAATGTTTAACACAATAAGTAAGATATGAAAGGTATTTCATATAAATCTTCCTTTATGTCATACTCAAGGTTCATATTCTTGGCAGCATGTTGTGCGTCTCAGATTAAGGTCAGCACAACTTTAATGAACACAAGAGTGGTGCAGAAATCTCTCATATAGTCTGAGAAGAATCTTAAATGGAGATCCTAAAATGTAACATGAAATAATAAATACAGGCCAGATCACACAGAAGCTCAGCAGGGACTCAGCATGGCAGCTCATAAACTTTAAGGTAACAATAATGTCGGCTTTGCTGCAATATTTCCATACAGCAAACAAAGGGTGTGTTATAACAGACTGGATTATTGTTTCAGCTGTAAACCAAAGCCCATTATCAACTACAACGATGCTCAGGAAGCAAAATCTCCATTAAAGCCAGTACCCTATCATATGCTTCTAAGGAAATGAGTTCAGTTCCCCAAATTGTTTGCATAGCTTCAACCTCTCCACTATTTAAATGTTGGCATTAAAGTGTGAGGAATCTAATAACAGAGACTGGAAACATACAGAGAGAGAAATAAGTAATCCTATATTACCATACAACCATCTAAAATCCTTTATCAGAATTACAGAGAATTACTTTTTCTATTGCCACACCTCAGGAACTTCATACTCAGCCAAAAAACCGGTTTCTTCTCATCTGCTATTTGACTGTAACCGTTAAAGTCAAAGTGATCATCTATGCACATCCTTACACCGTACTTCCTCCTATTGTCACTACTCTGCATGCTTAACTACACAACATACAAAGAGTAACTTCTTTAGAAACAACTAGTTTATTTTACGGTAGCATGTTTGCAAATGTTTTCTACTAGATATTTCCATCAGGCATTTATTGGGGCAATACTTACCTCCTCCACTCCATTGGCTCCCTAGGAAGTTGTTGAGCCAATGAGGTATAGAGAGACGTAAACAAGCCCTGATCTCCAGCACCTGCAAAGACGAAGAGAGGGAGGATAAAGTCTGCTAATTATGTCTGTGTCAGGTGTGTTGCAGCACGGACAGTGCGCCCCTCGAGGACCGGAGTTGCCCGTCACTGCTCTAGATAATGTTCTGGTTTGACCTCGGGAAAGGTCATGTATCACTGGTTGGTCTGTCTGTCTCATTGCAAGATAACTTAAAACGTTTCAGGGGATTTTGATTACATTTTCAGCCAATCTTAGAAATGGGATAGGATGAAAGTGGTTAGATTTGGGGGTGATTCAGATCACCACCAAGATTCAGGGATAATTTAAAAGGTTCTTTACTATGTGGAGACAGATTACTTTCTAACTGGAGCGTCTAATGCTGCACTCTGAGGGCTTCTAGCTTTAACGGTTTTCTTCTAATAATTAAAAAATCCATCAGAATATTTAACACAGATTATTATAATAAAAAAAATACATAATTAAAAGAATTCTATACCTCATGTTTGGGAACTGACTTGAGAATAAAAAAAAAATTATTAAATTGACAGCATATGGGGCATTTTTAGATCAATTTACTGACAATTTTCTTTATTTATAATCTTTATTTATAATCTTTATTTTTGTAATAACTGTAATTGTTACATCCAAAACATTCTTGGCTATTAGATCTGTGTAGCAACTCATTTGTATGCTCCAGCTTATTCTACTGTTAATGCACTTTAGGGATTTCTATACAAACAAATTTAAGACAAAATCCACTTTTTTTTTAGCAAAGATTAGTTAAAAACATACTACACAGAAAAAAAGCCATATGTAATTGACATATGTGATACAAATCTAAAAATCTTTTCCTGATAAGTTTGAGAGCTTTTGCAGGTAGTTGGATTATTCACGGTTGAGATGCTCAATAATTTTGTGTACATACAGTGAAATGCTCAGCTCAAGTCATTACTCTTAGCTAGAAACTCATCTACCACAAGATCAAGCAAGGTCTTTCTTTTAAAATATACTCCCTTTTCATCACTACCAATGTTCTATAAAATATATCAGTGACAGTACAGTTGCACGAAACAGTTCAGGGTTGTAAAATGCATTTGGGTATCTTATCAGTGTCCTACAGTAAACTGTGAGCCCCATAAACTGTATCAGCCATTTTACATGCAGGGCAAACATCTGGACCTCATCTGTATTCTTTCCCTTGGTCAAATGCATGACCTTTGTCCTTTAGCTGTTGCATTTGTGGCCATGTGAATGGTTAGAATTAGCAGAACAGCGGCAGGACCCAAGGAGAGAAACTGACATAAAAGTCTTGTTCTTGTTCACTGCAAGACTTTCTGCTCACACATATTATCTAAAATCTTTTTGCAGAACGAGCCCAGACAACTGCAACATAACTGGGATAAAGTTGCATCAGTATTTTTTTTAACAATTGATACAAACACCATAAAATTGTAGTTCATGCAACTTGCTGAACGGTGCAAACAATTTCACATTAGATGTGCATGTCTTAATAAATACTGAGTTTTATTTAGAGCAGATAACATCTAAACACCACAGAAAAGAAAAACTAGTGCATCATAATTTGTCTGCTATAGACACATATCAGCAAATAACCAACAGAAAGAGTCTCAGCATCTATCCTCGGAGTTCATTTGAGTCTAGTGTCCAAGTATCTTCGACTTCCACTGCTAAGTATCATTACTGGATGCAGTGTTTACTATGTGACAACGAATACAACCTCGTTGTCAGGATAAAATCTATGGGTAAAAAAAATGAGTCATTTCCATGCATCATGGTCAAAACAGTGACAAATTATAAGTCATTCTTAAGAGTTCATAACTGACATGTACAGATGTCTATTGATCTTTTTAGATCATAGCTTTGGCATGAACCTGTAAAAGTTAAAGTAAAAGTAGGATTGGCTTTTACTGGTAGAACACAGTATGAATGTGTAAATCATAACACTATTAAAGTGCATCAATAAAAGGCATTAAATGTTGGTTGTATTAGTTGATTAGCCATGTGGTTTTATAGCATCTCAAAATGTCAGTATCCTCTAAAATAAAAAGATAAAAATTAACTTTGAATGTTAACAGAGCACAACTCTGCAAGGTAAACATCTATGTGACTGCAAGGATCAGACCAACTTCCAGAGGCAAGCAAAACTGCAACCTATTTCTGCTGAGCCATTCGTTGCACTGATATTCTGATGCAAGTCTTTAATTGGCTTATGCTTGTTTTTTCAGAAAAACCTGAGTATACGAGGTACATACACTACATATAGTCCTATTTCAATAAGTCTGCGAGTGATTTAGATTCAAATCAGTGCTTACTAAATAAAAGCATTACAAACCATACATGCTCTAAACATGAAGGTAAAATAGGGTCATTAATAGCCTAGAAAGGCATCTGACCCCTGTGACCCTAACTCCACCTGCCAACCACCACTCACACAGCGAAGCAGATTGTCTGCATACAAATTGAAGTGCTAAATGATTTAAAGAGAATATAATCCAAAAAGTTTTTACACTGTAACTATGTGTCTGTGCTTTTATCAGCTTTAGCTTGAGTTTTTTTTCCTAATTTTCATTTGGTATTTAAATGATTTACTGATTTTAAAAACATATTTTGCACATAATAAAATGCATAAAAAAGCAAAATGCCATCTGTATTGTCTGGAGTGATTTACTCAATTCATTCTACAATGTAAAAGCAGCACACCTTTAAAAATCTAAATATGTATTGACTATTTAACTAGACTATTTTTTAAAAAAAAAAAGACTTGTTTTTTGTACATGCAGTACAAATGTTTGTTTTGTTTTTCTTATAGTCTGAGAATTTACTGGTAGATCATCTCAAATGGTAGTGATCTTATAGTAGAACTGATTTATTAATACATATTTTTGGTAATCTAAAGGTGCCCTAAAACGTTTTAGTCTGTTATGTATTGTAAAGAATCATCCTTAAAAACTCACCAATAGAATAATCGTAATATGAACAGTAAATACCAGAGGCAGGAAATCTGACAACCCATAATATAAATTCCCACTGGCTGTGTTGTGTTGTTGTGTTTAAGATTTTTAATAAGCCTCTGAGTTCATGTGATAAACCGTTGCAACGATTATTTAACAATAAATTGTTACTTTTCAATTCTTTATATCCCTCTTCCAGGAGGTAATGTACTATAAATGGAGCAGCCTGCGGTGTGAGACGAAGCTGGCATCCATTCCTGAAATAAGCCCCTTTAACAAGCTCCAAGGGATTTATGAATGGTAACCTAATCCTGCTCCCAAACATAATCAGACAATACTGTCTGAAAGGTTAATATGGAAAAAAAGAGACTTCACTCGAAGAAATAATATAATTTCCTTCTCAAAACTGCAGCAACTAGCCGTGACGTTATATCGTTAGCTCGGCCTGTTTGTTAAAATACGAGTTGGCTGTGAGAAATACTATTTATCAGACGGCCATGTAGTTATTGTATACTCATGAAAATACTAAATCCGGACAAGTGGAGATGAAGTAACCATTCACCACACGTACAAGCAGTGTTCCCAAGCTGCTTAATATGAGGTGGTGACAGCTAGCTTAGCTAAAGGAAGCTAAAATATGTAGCTAGCAGGCTAACTGTCAAGAAAAGAAAATAAGACTGGACGTCTCCTTTTACTTACATGTTACAATCGGCTTGTTTTCCATGGTATAGATGATTGGCCTTTCCTCTTGACACTCCATATGTGTTAACGGTAGTACTCCATGAAAATGACATACAAACAGGGCTTTATTATTAGTAAGTGCTTATGTATGCAGTTGTGATGAATCGATGGGGCCTGTGTCCCCCACTGCACTTCCGGGAAGTACGTAACCGTACGTCATTAAAGGGCTAGCCTTCTTCTTCTTCTTCTTTGAAGTTTAACGGCGGTTGGCAACTATTGTAATGAGCATTACCGCCACCTACAGGTCCAGAATGGGTCAGACAACAGACTCACAGTCTAATATAAATAAAGGGCTAGCCTGTGATTTTAGTGAGTGAAATAAGCAATTCGCGATGTTTCTGTGTTTAGAATAAATTTATGCTTTTTAAAATTGTATTCTTAATTTAAAACTATTTGAAAAGTTATTCAGCTATAAAATGATTGACCCTTGTTTTCCTTTTTGAATAACAAATTCTCTCCTTTAGGAAAAAGTGTGATAGTGCTGAATTAAAATGAAATTGTGATATAATTTAAGTATTATAAAAACTATTTATAGCTGAAGTAGCCTAAACTGTATATTTTTTTTTATATATTCTTGTAGTTGGAGTTTTAAAACAGTTATAAACAAAATATTGGCATTTGCTGACATGAATTTGTTTCTGAGCTCATTTTTAGAAAAACTCAAACAACAAAAAATATGCAAATGGCACATTCAGTAAAATTTCACTAGATCTTTAATGTTCAGCTTCATTATTGGGACTTGGAGTGAAACTCCAACTTACAGTGGTGTCTTTGAATATTCATCCCACAGCTGCACATCGCTAAATATTGACACAATGCTGCCATCAAGGGGACATAAGTTATACTGCAAAGAGTATATAAAAGTCTGTATATTTAAAAAAAAAATTGATTTATACGAAAGAGACAGAAAACCTGCAAAACCTGGCATATATTACTTTTTTACTCCCTGTATCTGTTTATTCCTGCACTTTCTATTAATCTCTGTCTTCTTCCACCTTTTCTATTCCCTCTTCAGATTCTCTTTCACCACTTTCCTCTGCATTCATGTTTCGAGAGTCAATCTCAGCTCCATCACCTTTTCCAGGTCTATCATCTCCTTTCTCTCTGCACTTCTCTCCATCATCGTCTCTCCGACCTTTCTGATTATCAGACTCCCCCACACCAGTTTTATCTCTTTCCACGACCCTTTCAATCTCTTCCTTTGTGCTTTTAGTGCTTTCGCCATCCCCCTCTTTGGTCACATCATCACTATCTCCTCCTTGTCCCTGTGTTTTTTCATCTATATCTGAATCTTCATCTGCTTCTCCCTCTGCTTCCTCTCGCTCCCATTCAACCTCCCCACCCACACCCTCTCCCCTTCCATGTTCCCTTTCTCTATCTTGTCCATGCTCTGGCAGCTCATTCTCCAACGCTGCAACTTCCAGCTCCAGTTGCTCCACTCTGGCCTGCATCTTACGATTACTTGATTCTAATTCCACCATAAGTCGAGCAAGTTTTGTTTGCAGGACTTCCAAGTTCTTCTCCAGCCTGTTTATTTTGGTTTCAATGTTCTCTGCTTCCCCTTCCTCTGCCTCTGCATTCTCCTCCAGCATGCCCATCTTGGTAAGGATCTGTTGGCCTTTCTCCTCCAGGTGACGTTTGGCAGCAGGAAACTCAGACAGCACATCTGTCAGGTCTTCTTTTGACAAGCTGAACAAGTCAGAGTAGCCAATGCTTCGGATATTGGCAGTGCGACGATTGCCTGACTTGTTACCTATTAAAATAAACAAAAGAAATATCACTTCACTTAACATTATTTTTGCTGTTTTATTTAGCAAGTCATTTACTGATTTATAGACTCTGTTACAGGTTAAAAAACTGGTGTATTTTGGACAAAGGCTTTCTGTTCTGTGGTTTTTATGTCCTCTGAACCGTTTTAATGAGTGCCAGAGCTTTGCATCTGAAATAAAAACTGCAAGGCCAACTCTGCCCTGATTGGTCAGTCCAAGAAGCCTTATCAGGCACCACCAATGGATCTGCATAAACGTTTTGGAAATGACATTTTTTATGATACATATGCAAAGTTAATATACACCCCTAAGTGCAGATATGGAAACTGGATAGACTATTTCTGTAAAAACTATCCCAAAGAAGATTGTACAGTGTGAGCGTACAGTGTGAGCACAAAGTTCTGATCCACTTTTACTGCAATGCGTCATAAGGTATACGAGGTAGCTGCCTCATATGGTTCTCCTGTGAACTAAGCTGAAGTTTCAAAAGTAATTATTAGATTTCATCTTAATCCTTTCCTAAGTTTATTCAGCCCCCTTTTTAATAGGTATTTTTTTCATTTTATTATGTATTTATTTGTATATATTTGATTAAAGCAATATTACTATGGGGGGATGTTCCTATAGGTTGATAAACATGTCAGAGTTACTCTTAAGCACTAATACATGATTTTATGGAATTTATCATTTAACTGTAGTATTTTGCAGTCTTATTATTATAATTATATCTTATTATTATTAGTGGCAACTGTCTAGTAGATGTTAATCTTGTAGATGTTGAGTTTGTGCTCTACCTTTTCAGTAAAGACTTGCATGCATTGCAATGGACAGTAAAATTTAATCATTGATACTGTTTTGCTGTATTTGCACATTAGTGTGGTGGTTAAGGCCATTACTGCACAGCAAGAAGGATTTCTAACTTGGCCAGTGATATTCTGTTTGAACCTATCATGTTCCTCCTGTGCATACGTGTGTTCTGTCTTAGTGCTCTGGCATCCTTCAAACATGTTCGATTAAGTGACGATTCAAAATTATCTGTAGGTGTGAGTGTTGTTTTGTCTCTCTTTGTTGCCCCTGTGAGGAACAGGCAACCTGTCCAGGGTGTACCCTTCCATTTTTAACAGCTGGGATAAGCTCCAGCCCTCCTTACGACGATGTAAGAGAAATAAGAGGGAATGGATAGATGGTTGCCATACACACCATGTTTCTATTGTCACTCAAGTCCTTTTTAACCTCTTCCTCTGGATAAAAAAGAAGATTCAAATTGAATAAAGTTGATATGTTGGATTAATAAATGTGTTTATGTGCATGAGATTGTTTGGGGAAATGTTTACCCAATGAGGAAAAGACTTTTTCCACTATTCTGGTCTTCATGTTTCATTGTTCCATGTCCATTCAATGCTTATAGTTATTCTGAAAATGTGTACCAAACCACATCGTGCCTTTGATGTTGAGTATGCTAATTTCTCCAAAGAAATTCCCTGCACCCAGCACAGCAAATTCTGTCACCCCATCATCTGCTACCACTGCCAGCTTTCCCTCTCTGATGATGTACATTTCGTGCCCCACATCCCCCTTCCTGCAGACGTACTCTCCAGGGCTGAACACCTGCAAGATAAAAAGCATGAGAGACCTACCCCACAAATCAACAGTTACCCAAATCTACAAGATAAGAATATGCCACCTAGCATGAGTGCGGTATAACACCCAATAGTAGCAGGTGTATTGCAGCTAGTGTGCTCTTCAAAGAAAATCTACTGTTAAGTTAAAAAGAAGTACAAATATATGTGTTTATTTCCATTTAAAGACAGCTCAAAATACTTAATTTTCTATTATACCTGCAGCAACTTGACTACAAACCCTCAAAAACACCATTTCGCCTGACCTGAGGTGTTAGTTTAAGAACCAGCTCCTCCAGCAGACTCTTCTCACAGTTTTGGAAAATGGTGACTTTAGAGAGTGTGGGAAGATGAACACTGACAGCAATCTCCGTCCTCATGTGTAAGGGCAGCTGCTGCAGGATTTCGTTCTCTCGCATGATTTTTTTGTTTAAGTGAACATGCTGATACCAGTTGTCAATTCGCTGGCGAAGCTCTTTGCTAATATGGTGGCTTTGTAGGTATGCTTTCACCTGAAAGAGAAGAGGAACTCTATTTTCATCATTTTGAATCCCTCCTCTATTTGTTTTACAATCCTTCAACTTACCAGCTCATGGTTGGGGAAGAAGACGTTGTCACGGTTCCTTAGGCTTGTGATGATGTTACTAACATTACCAACAACTGATGCAAACACCAGCACAGCAATGAGCAGGTCTGCAATCATGAACAGGTACTCTTCTTCTGTGTTTGGCAGAGGGCTGTCACCTATGGTGGTTAAAATCTGGGTAGAGAACCAGAAGCAGTGGAAATACTGAGTGCGCACTGAGGAAAATTTGGGTTCTGTGATATTGGGGAACACCCAACTGTCACTCCCAAAGCCAATGTAACTGGACAGGGCAAAGTAGAGACAGGCATTCCAATGGATCAACACGAAGATGTAGATCATTAGCTTTGTGATGCGGAACACGTTGGGGTAAGAGGTTCTCGTCTCCATGCGATCCAGGGCTTCGTTGAGTCGTGGGATACGGAGCAGGCGGTTGGTCCTCACCAGAGGAGTTTCAATGCCAAAAGCAAAGTAGAGGAAATCAGTTGGCAGCAGGGAAACCAAGTCCCACAGGAAATGTTTAGAGCGCAGGTAGCGCTTCCTTAACAGAGTTGGGTCCTTGATCAGGATGCCTTGTTCCATATAACCTGATGAAGGACAACAAGGGATGAACAAATACCAACATACTTTTGTTTAATATTGTGTTAAGTTTGACTGGATTTTATGGCACATCATGATTGTTTTTTTCTAACTTTGCATGAAGTTCATTCATTCATGCCTTTTGTCTTCTAACTGACATTATCATACATGCATCTCTTTCTGCTAACATAACAGCAGCTCAACTGGTTGGAGTCTGAATGAGCACAATGGTGCTTTTCTGGGATGATGTCAGGAAGATTTACAAAGAAATGGAAAAGACACTGGCCTGTTCTGGCCAAGAGATGACAAGATTACATCCGTAGCTGAGAAATGTTGGGACAACACATATCCTATTGTATGTTACTAAGAATATAAAATGACATAGCTTTTCAGGATTGATTTCATATTGTGTATTGACATTTCATATAGACTGAATTGGTCTTATTGATGATGATTGTAGGGTTGTTTATATGGAGCTAAAACACTGCTGTTATAACACTGCATGCTATATAGAAAAACCAACGTGGGAAAGTTTACAGTATCTGAAATTAAAATTTTATACCAGATCACAATTTGGATTAAAAAAACAGTTTGTGGATTTATTTAATATTTTCTCATTTAATCAACAATCATTTCTGTTGCAAGATGTAATGTAAAATACTCGCTGAATGACTTTTCTTCATGGTAACTTGCCTGAACTCGGCACATCTAATTCTGCACGGGGAAATGTTATCTCATCATTATTCTATTCTATTCTATTCTATTTTATTCTATTCTATTCTATTCTATTCTATTCTATTCTATTCTATTCTATTCTATTCTACAGTCATTTAGCAGACACTTTATCGTACATCATGAAATAAAACAACACAAGCAGGAAATCAAACAACAGGTGACAGCATTGATACGTGCCAGATTGCTGCACGTCTGGTTGGACACAGGTGTTGTCATGAAGTGCTAGAGGCAATTTTTAAAAATATTTTCCCATTTGTTTCCCAATATCATCAGTGTATCATCATCATCATCATCATGGATGCCCTGTTTAAAAGCATTACTAACGCTAAAATAATTGACCCCATAAACACAAATATATCATGTTTGATACATATAGTTTCTGAGACCTTTTGTATCACTTCACTGCTATAAACTCTGTTGCACTCAATCTGGTACTTGTTTCCTGCATCCTAATGGATATCAGGACACAGATGGTTACACTAAACTTATTTTTCCCTGTGAATCATTCAACATGATTGATCACAACATTCTGCTACAAAAGCTGTTATTGGGATTAAAGGAGCCACATTAAGCTGGTTTAAGCTGATAGATTTCACTTTGTTAATGTAATGATATTCAGATTTATCCACAAAGCTCGATGAAACCAATCAGTTCATTTGACCAGGATTTGTCATTTGGCTCACATTTAAAACCAGATCCAGATCCACATTCTTCCACCTTTGCAAATATATTAAATTAGGGACATCCTGTCTCAGAGTGATGCAGAAATGTTACTCCATGCTTTTGGAACTTCTAGATTGGACTTTTGCAATTTCTTATTTATGGGCTGTCCCAAATATGCCCTGAAAAGTCTCCAGCTGATCCAAAATGCTGCATCAAAGCTTCTGATATAGCATAAGAGATCATATTTCTCCTGGTTTTAGCACTTCTTAATTGGCTCCCATTTAATTTTAGGATAGAGTTTAAAATGCTTCTTCTCACATATAAAGCACTTCATGACCAACCTTCATTATATATGAAAGACCTCAT
>JBAMHV010000013.1:4763101-4776187 GCA_037177535.1 Pseudomugil gertrudae
GACCCCTCCCACCCTGGACACCATCTGGTTGAACCTCTCCCCTCTGGCCGGAGGCTGCGGTCCATCAAGACCAAAACATTTTGAATATGTTGCAGCCTTGATTAAACAGAGGCCACACAAAATGGCCAGAACTGATCTGCAGAAGTTTGATAAATCAATACTGGCAAAATTTCGATCGGTTATCTGGCATGAATTGTTTGTTTTATTTACCCAGGAAATAATGAGCTTAAATTTAAATTTATTTATTTTCTGATCTTTTTCCTAATGGGGATATAAGCAACTAATTTAGCCTAAATCCTGTTTTATCATATTTTGCACTTTGTGTTTTCCTCCATAATAAATAAATAAATGGGACACAGTTGTTAGAAATGTGTGTTTAACTTAAGTGGATAACTTAATTTAGATAATAATTTGACACAACTGGGTTATCTTTGGCAGAATATAATAATTTAAGCTATAAAATGTAGATGTATCTAAACAGTTTTATCATGAGACATAAATAAGGAGACAAAATGCTCAACCTTTTTTATCTGTGGTTAAAATCAAAGCAATTAATTTTGGTTTTAAAACGATTTTAAATCTAATCAAACATGTTACTGGTTATGTTCAGCTAGCGCCGAAACATTTTTCATAAGTTTCTGATTTTCGAAAGTTCTTATTACAATCCTATCAGAATTAGTACACAGTGTACATGTGATGTTGATCATGAGGGTCACGTTGTTGCTGTGAGTTTGAGTTTAAAGCGCTCATCCAGCGGCGCGCGCGGCGCTGTGAGTCATAGAAGCCGCGTGGGAGGAGTTAAAGTAAGATGGCTGCGGAAAAGGGAAGAGTGTTTGAGAAACCATCAAATGGGATGTTTATCTGTCTCTAACAGGATGCACAGCTGCTCCGATGAAGGAGTGGTTAATGTGTTAGCTGTCCTGGATCAGAGTGGTGTAGCTCACCCGTTGCTTAAGCGTTATATTTGTGCCGCTCCTTCGTTTATTGCTCTGACATTGTGGAATTCATCAGCAGCTAATCGTTAGCAGCATAGTGTCGCTAACTTACTAGCACCCAGCTAGCAGGTATCAGAGGAAATTCACACTTATCGACAGCTGTTGAGACTCCTGTGAATATCTAAGGTATGTAACTTTGCTGTTATCTAATTTAAAACTGCTCAGTTAGATGAGCTCATTGTATTTGCGCCTGACATTTTGAAACTAGCTAATTATCTTTGCTTGCTACATCATTTCGCCATTGAAATGCATTGATTGTTGTTTTCCGACGGACCTCAGCAAGCCACCGCGCCCGGCTTACACGAGATCTGGTGCAGGACGAGGACTACATTTTCAGGCGTGACATGGGCGAAATGTTACTGGTAAACAAACAACAAGGTCGCACTGCTGGATGGACGCGCTCAGGTGTGCAATCCGTCACAGCACATGAGCAAAAGCTGCAGTGCAACCTGTGAATACCAGAGACCAGTAGTCCTCTTAACACAAACTCTTCTCAGGTTATCTGTAGCCAACGCATTTGAAAATCTAATGATCTATAATATCAATAGACTTGAAAACAAAGCAAATAATTTCTCTTGATTTAAATAAGATAAATGCTTTAAGGTTAGAATAAAGGCAAATGAATGATTTGGCATGAAATAAATAATTTATTTGTGGCTATTCTTAGTTTAAAGACATGTGAAATGTGTGTTTTTAAGTGGGATTGCAACACATGCCCAGACAGACTTCAGTTTCATCAGCTGAACTAAGTCTGACTTTTATCCATCCAAACCAAGCCCTCCTCAACTTTTCCTTCAGACTTAAAGATAAACCTGTCGGCACATGAAATGTTACTTATGCTCGACTACTTTTAGAAGCTTTTGATTAGTTGTTCATAGTAAAATAATAAAAAAAAAACACCATGAAAACAAATATATGGATACCATTCATGATTATGAACAGAGATATTAAATTAGTAACCACTAGAAGGTGGTTACTGAAGTGTTTTTTCTCTATCCTTTTCTGTTGGATGTAAATATTTTGTCTGCAAAAAATGATCTGATGGGTGTTTGTGTGGCGACTTTATGTAGTTGCTTTGCAGACAAACATCTGTTGTGGTTGTTGAGAGGTTAATTGACATTTTGGTCAGATTCAGACATGATGTGTAAAATTAAAAAGCTAAAAACAGACAGGAGGAATGTAGGTGGACAGACTTTCCTGCACTCCTTGAGCTCTGCTTGTTTCAGCACATTTAAAATGTCTGGTTAAAGCAGGTGTGGCTGTTAAAGTAAATCACAGGAACTCTGGAAACAACCTTTTTTTTTTCTATTTTCAGGCTATCATAAGTGTACGACCTTTAGACTCGCTGACTTGAGATTGCAACAGTCCAAACCGTGGAATAGTTTGATCGTTAAGATTCGACTCATGTCTTGAGGGAAGCAGCCTCCCTTTTAGTTGCACTTTGAACTCCCTTTTATGGGTTTTTATGTGTGTGACCTGAAAATAATATGCTGTGAATTTCCGTATGTGTCACAGCTTGTATCGGCTGTATGGCGAGACCAGAATGTTAAAGTATTGCGTGCACACTGGCTGAGCTGGGTTACTAAATCCTCGATTGATATGATTAGATTCACAGCAGCTGGATGTGATTTAATTTGATATAGATTCATTTACAGATTTCTAACATTTCTTAAATATTTAAGCTGATTTTGGGTACTTATTTTTTTTAATAACATGCAGCCTTTTAGGCCTAATTCTAACGGGAGCCTAAAAGGCTCCTTAACTGTTTGCAGGAGAGTTTAATTCAATCATCTTTAACAAGAGAATTTTCTGAAAATAGTTTTCCAGCCTTACTTGTAGAATTTTTATCATCAGGTTTTCAGAAGTGTTGTTTTAAAAATCTGAATTTGGCATTATTTTTTAGAAGCAGATTTGGACAGAAGTGACACGGGCAACATTTCAGCTGTATGCAAAGTAAATGTGTCACCAAGCATCTGCACGTGCACGACGTTCGTGCTTCTGCTGTATGAGAAACTGCACGAGCGACTTATTGACTGTGCAAAGTTGAGCGAGACGTAATCAAATCTCTTTCTCGTGTCTGACCTAAATGTAAAATCGTGCAGCATTAGTCCACATCATGTGGTCACAAATAATAACAAATATGTTTTTAATCAGCTTTAATGTTTACGTATCATGTTGTGGGGCTTAGCTCATTAGATTCTGAAGCATTTTAGACCTTATCTGAAATATTATTTATTTAAACAGAACATTTTTTCTTCAAGAAGTAGATTTCAAGCTTTAGTATCTTTTACTTTCACTGTTGTGTTTAACGGATCTTAGTGAAAGCAGGTTTCTTGCAACCATTAAACATCCACACATCTCCTGTAGCAAAAGCTTTTATCCATTTGTTTAGTCATTTACCACTAATCATCACAATGAATAATTAAATACAGTAATTCTGTTTTTCTAAGCTAAAATGTGACTGAGCAACATATGCATGTTAACAGCTGACCCCAGCTTTAAAAATCTAAATCAGATTACAGCAAAAGTCTAAAGTAACCTGATTACTTGGCTGCATGAGAGAACCAGAGTGGTGTGTCTCTGTTAAATGGATTTATTTGAGATATTTATAAAATCAATATCTAAGAAAACAAACCAATGTCTGTAAACAAACTGAAAGCAACCCAGAACTGCAATGAATAATATTATTATTCATATTTTTTGTGAATTTTGAAATGGTTTTTTACAATATATATATATTACACACACACATATACAATTCAGTTACCCTTTGGATAGAAATTTATTTAAATTTTCCCTAGAAAACATTTTTTTAAAATAACAATTCAATGTAAAAGGAATACATTTTATTTGGGTTTAAATCAACGATGATTTAATTGAGGTTTTTTTGCTTTTGTCCTGTTTTGGCCAAGATTTGTGTGACTCTTAACACCACAAATGGCTCTATTTGGTAAAATGCTGTTGGCTGTTTCATTTTTTTGTGTACAAACATTTAAATATTTCAGGTTTTCTTTATTGTAAAAAAAACTAGTGTGGAGTCATTGTAGAACTACATTACGTTGCAATTAGGATGCAAGTAAAAGCTGAAAAACGTAAAAACACTTTAATCAACCAGAGTCTGAAATGAAGTTAAAATGAATTTTGTAAAAAATGAGAATAAATCCATGAGTGTAACAGTCATCTGTAAAAATGGCACAAGCCATCAAATTCTGATGGGAATGAGTTTAAAGAGAGAATAAAAACATAGATAAAATGATTTCATATTCATATTCTGCTCAAAAGAATGACCCAATTTGAACTTAAATGAATAAGTTTTAGTTTTACTGGTAATAAATCAGATTTATTAACCAATCAGACTGTGTACTGAACTGTTTCCATGGGAACAGTGAACTGTACGGAGCTCCTCTTCTTCTATGATTTTAGTTCCTGCTTTAAAGTTTGGTTTTTATGTTTGTTTCCACAGAGCAGAGAGCCTGTCCTGACTGGCTATGGAGTGGTGTTGGCTTCAGACTGGATGACAGGATCCACACGGAGGACAAGGTCACAAAGTTTCTAAACCAGCAGTGCATCACTCCTGAACCTACTCTGACTGGCAGTGGCAGCTCGTTCTTCTTCTCCTCTTCTTGTTTGGAGACACTTTCCTTTTCTTTCCTTCTCCTTTTCACATCTTTTTCCTTTGCGCCTCTTAATCTCTCTTTCTTGCCCTCTGTTGCCACTGCTCCGACTCTCTTCCCTTTGGTCTTTGAGTTTGTGAGACTCTCACCTGCCTCCCCACCGGGTTCAGGATGAGCTGGCTGAGTAGGTTGAACCCACGGGGTCCTGGGAGTCGGTCTGGCAGGACCGCCGCCCCCGCCAGCCCCTGCACTGCTGATCCAGAAACCTGCCTCATGGTATTTGAGAACCACTGGAGACAGGTAAGCAGAAGACAAAGCTACGGCAATTTGACTGATGCAGCTTGTGATTTTGTTCTTTTTACCCCCTTTCCTCCTTTTTAAAACATTTATTTGCAATTCATATCTCATAAAGGGTGCTGGCGGAGTCAAAGTAGAAGTGTTTTGTTGTAATACCCTTATAATAAACTGCTAACCTTCAATCATGACTTTAAAAGTCATAGTATATGAAAAGTTTTTTTTTTCTTCACTGTTGCATACATGATGAGAGTTTTGTTGTTTACCCTGATTACACATCAACCGTCATAGGATTTCTGAATAGGAGCATTACTCACCTGCTTGATAAATGGATTTGGTGCCGCTCCTTAAACAGTCAGGTCTTGCTTGAAAGTTTTCCAATACCTTGTAGTTCATGTAAGAAAAGTGTGGAAATGTCTCACAAAATTACTGACTAGAAGGACAAGCTGATTCTGCTTCCAGAGAATAAATATTCCTGATGCTTGTGGACTTGAAATAATAATCACAAGAACATGGAGGCATCGCTTGCATGAAGGTTATTCTGAGTAAAGGTTATAACCACTTTAAAGAGATGAAAAATGACCATGTAAACACCTAATTTTGATTGGAAAGGATAATTATGAATTAAGCTTTCCAAAGGAAATGGCTGGTTTATTTCTATTTTATATCTTTTTAAAATTTTTTTATTTACACAACAGTATAACATTACAGAGAATGAGAACATAAAGAACACAAAGACAATTTCACATTACAATATAATCATATAACATACTATCTAAATGAAGAAATCTCCTTAACTCAAGATGTCTAATATGCAAAAGTAAAGGAAAACTTAAAAAAGGAAAAAAAAGGATTATTAACAAGATCCAGGGGTTTGGTGTAGATTGAATTCTAATATTTTTGAGAAAAGCTTACTAGCAGGGGGTGTATTAATGTTCTTTAAATATTTACACAGTAAGATGAAGTCATGATTAAAAGCTTTTTCAGATGGGGGAGACTTCATGAAACAACATTTATGAATGTAAAATTTCACTAGCAGTATAATGTTATTAACCAAATATTCAACCTTTTTTTCTTTTATTAATATTCCGTATTTGATACTACTGAAAGAAAAGGAATCTATCTGAACCGATTTAAACCTCAACCAGTTGTGTATTTCTAACCAAAGGTTATTGATTCCTCCATCTTGTATACGTTCGTTTTGGTTGTTCTGCACACGCCTCGTTACTTTGTCCTGTCGCGATGACGCAGGTATTCTGCAGTCTTTTTTTTTTTTTCCTTCTCCGGTACTCCATCTTCCTTCTCCTCCTCAGCTACTGAAAAAGTGAAGTAGCATCCTTGCGTCGAGCTGGCACTTAAATTATTATCAAAATAAAAGCAAAAGTGTTTCTTAAGTGGTCTTAAGTGGTCTTCCATGTTGTAGCCCCCTGTTATTTGTCCCCCTGGGGCAGTTTGAGGACAGATTTGTTTTCCTCAGAAGACTACTTCCAATTTGCTTTCTAGTCGGTTAGAAACAATTTTTGTCAACATAATCTTTCCAGGTTTTCTAATTTTCTTTTTTTTTAATCAGAATTGTATATTCTTAAAAAAATGAGCGAAGTTAATCATTTAAACTTTTATCTGCGACACCTCTACAACAGCTTTCTCTGTACGGTTGAAATGTAAATTTCAGTGAATGATTATCAGTCCGTCCAGAAATGTTCACACATTCAGTTGGTCATGCCAGTGCTGATGCAAATCATCAGCCAGTTTAGAGCCTCGTCACCTCCTGAACGGGGAAAGTGGTTGCCACAGAGGTTTGGTTTGGGAAGGCAGGGTCTTTATCAGACTTTTTGGAAAGTAATCAATCTTTTATGATTTCATAATTCAGCCAGAAAAAACAAGTTTAATCTCTCACAAATATTTTTCTTTTCTAAGGGGAAATTAAACTAAATTTTTTAGCTTTCCGCCACTCAGCTTTGTGTGTGGATATCTGAAAATACCTAGATATATAAATGGTTTTATGAGCATCTCTAAGCAAACACAACCTACTTTTGTTGTGAAATGTTTAGCAAGCTGGTTCCCAGGTGTCTGGAGCACATTTTAAGCCACTAAAACATCTATTTCCTGCATCAGCTGCTGCCACATCGACACCATCATCTTTAATAGTCATGCTGACTTGTAGTTTTGTGTCCAAATAGGTTGTGAAACCTCAGAAGTTTTAACACATGCTATTTATTCTGAATTAAGTTGTTTTAAAGATGAACTACATTGCAACACTGGTTGTAGTGAGTTTTCCTCTGATAAATGTGTCTGAAAAGGTGTTTTTATTTGAGTCAGTCAGGTGCAGAAGAATTTATTGTTGTCCTCTAAATGTTTACCAGTTTATTTAACATGTGTGATGATGGATAAAGGCTTAAATTGCAGTTTGTTTAGGGGTTAATGCTCTGAAATATGTAGAACCGTCTTCTCAGAGATCAAATGTATGAATTAACACGAGCTGCTTGATGCTTCGTCAGGTCTTTAATTCAGCTGTCGTTTGTTAATGTTTGGGATTTCTGTCCTCTGCTAGTAAAATGAAGTTTAATCAGGTGATTGACCTTTTTCCATGATTTTTTTCCATTAATTGTCCTTTTCCAACACGAAGCCTTGTCTTGATAAACGTTTTGCTGCATATGCCTCAATCTTTCTGAGCATAATGGAACACACCTCTTCGATTCCATGGCATCTGCAAACATCTGCAACCCTCACCCGTCCTCTGTGTGGTAATGTGGGAATTACCAAAGATAGCTGCAGGTTAACATTTGTTTTGTTTTTTTGCACTGCCTATGGAAGAAAAGGTCTCCAGACTCAGCTGTCCAGAAAACCCAAAGTACTCATGCATTTTTTTTCTTTTAATAAAATCAAATCATGCAATTCCTAACCCATGGAAGTATATATTATCCATCTGTATTTGTATGTAGGATCTCTTCATGGATAACTTGACAAATGTTTTGCTCTTTTTTTTTTCCATCTGAATGGGCCAGTTTGTATAGATGGACTGCTAATGTTCTTTATATTTTTCTTTATTTGCAGCCCTGCAGTGTGTGTTGCAGTCATGCCTCTTCTGTAAATGTTGCCATTGTTTCAAGAAGTCTTACTTAGTTTGCTGATGTGGAAATATACATGCCAAAGCCCACACCTTCATTAAACTTGTTTTTTTTTTGTTGCCTAATTCATTTTTTTCTATAACTCATTTAAGAAATGAGTTGTTGTTTTAAACTCCTCATTAGCATACAGGGAATCGGACTGAATCCTGTCCCATGTACTTCCTTTATTCAGGTGTCTTGGGTGTTGGAGAAGCATGAGACGACGTCATCCTCCAGCGATGACCTGACAGCGGTGAGAAATAACACAGACCAAATGTTGTGCCTACTGGCAGAAGAGCGCCCTGCCGAGAGCCCAGAGGGGGGCTCCAGCGTGGCACCCATGGGCCCCATCCTGGAGCTAGTGGTGACGGAGAATATCCTGGAGCGGCTGGTACAGTGGCATCTCCGTCGTGGCCTGGATCCAGACAGCCAGGGGGCATTGCTCAAGCTGTTTGAGATGCTCATTGGCCAATCCCATCAGCCTCTGCTGCAGCACACCGCCATCCTCCACCCACTGCTGAGGCTACTGGGAGCATGTGCAGACCCAGAACTTGGCTGTCCACCAGCTCTGGAAAACAGCCTAGTCCTACTACTCAACCAGGTACGCAAAAAAACCCGACATTATAAACAAAATGTAAAAGACCCGGCCATAAACATAATCTGCCCCAAACTGGACTTCACTGCACCGTAAACCTTTTTAATAATTAGACTTAAGATGCAGAATGTGCTGAATTTACAGCTTTTGTTTACTGAAATGGTATCTTAAGAGAATTTTGGTTTAGTAGGCTGTAAAATGTGATAATCTGGATCATTAGAGCTGTTAAAGTGCTTGGTAACGGCTAGCATGTGTAATAGTAGTTCAGTTGCATAGAGAAGGAGCTCTTTCAGTTTCCTGGTAGAGTTTCAGGGTCATCGCTCTAAGCTTCCTGCTTGTGCATCACAGTGGAGTGAAAACAAAATGTAAACGGGGGTTCTGTTTATACCACTGTTAATGGGGATTTCACTGGGATTTTGTATTGATGGGAGATTATTTTCCACCACTCCGTGTAGAGATGTCTGACGTTATCAACACACTATTATTATCAGCTGATTGTTTTTTAACATTTATTTTTATTTTTCTATTTTTAAATAACTTTTGCATGACGTGTACATATTGTATATCAAACTAATCAGCTAAATCTACTCAAAATGACTCAAAATAAAAGCAATGTCATGTATAGTTCTTTAGATATATTTTGTTAGTTTGACACAACTTGCAATCAATCCTGTGGCTGTGACATCATCAAACTGCTTCTTCACTTGCAGCATAAACAGCTTTGAAATGGACTCTTTCATATTTAGAAATTATTATCTGCAGACATCAAATTTACTGCAAAGTGAAGGATAAGCCTTATTTACCTAAAATGATTTTGTTTTTATTGGGGCATCTAAATATATCTGTATAGGAAATTAAGAATTGGACAAAATCGGAATCTCTAATTTTGGTAAAAAAGCTGATATCGAACATTTTTACCACTATGTAATCACAGTGTTGGAATATGTGCTGCATCGTTATGTTCCTTCCCAGGTTTGTGTGTTGATGGCCCGGCAGCCAGTGGTTTTAGAGATGTTATTCCGAGCTGCACCAGCCCAGCAGGGCTCCACCAATCTGCTGATCTTCTCCCTCCTCGTGCCATTCATCCACCGGGACGGAGCCATCGGGCAGCAGGCCAGAGACGCCCTGCTGCTGGTTATGGCGGCCTCGGCCAGCCATGAGGCCGTGGCACGATACATCGCTGAGAACTCCTACTTCTGTCCAGTGAGTGTAACACAGAACTCTGTGTAGAGGATGACACACCAGATAGACTTCATCCATCTCTTTTTATGTTGTTTTGCTGCTTGTTTTTAAGTGTTTGGGATCTTTGGGTGATTTTAAAAGGCCATTTTAACATTATTAATGTCCTTTCATGTTTTCTCAAAGGAAAAAAAATCACCCAAAAGCTTTAAAAAATAAATATTCATCCGTCCTTCTTACATGCGTTTGCAATACCACATCTTATATGGTGTTTCCTAAATGTGAATCCAACCTCTTTATTGATGTGATGGATAGGGACAGCTTATAAAGTGGGACTTTGCTTTTTCGATGCCGCTTTTAAGGAAGATGGGTGTATGTGCATGCATGCATGTTATCTAATTCTAATGCATTAGTGATGGTGCGTGATAATGGACAGGAAAGAGATGACTATGCAGGCTGACAGATCATTCATCCTTATCTTTGGTCTATCAGATCTGTCGCAACGCAAAGCTGGCTGTGAGTATACAAAAAAAAAAGGAAGAAAACGTTGGGCTTAAGAGTAAGATAGTTTATATTGAATCGTTTCAGAATTCTCACAGTATTAGATTAGTAAAAGTTGCAAAAATGTGCTTGTTTTAGTAGCAGTTTTTTCTCTTAATTACCCGCGTATCCCTACAAAGCACAGACTTAGTTATGACCTGAGTTTTGGGGTATTTTCCTAGTTTCAGGAACAAAGTTCAGGTTTTGTACCGACTGCTGTAATAATGTTTTCTGTACCAAGCTACATGAATTAGCATTGGATGTAGCCTTAGACATAAACTGTTGTGAAGCTGAAGGTAAACTGGTCTTTTTATAGGATTGTGATGTCTTTATCTTAAACAACCAACAAGCTGTGGCTGCTTTGGTTGTAGCAGTCCCCCACAGCTGCCACTAGATGTAAATAAAGAGCTACTTACTGCTTTTCTCTGAATAATCCTGACTTTGTTGCTGTATTTTATGTTGATTTACATACCGTTAAATCCATTTTAACCAGGATGTACATGCATTGTAAGTTCTTCTTTAATCTGATTTAAATCTGGCATCGGAGTTGTAAAACTGCATCATAACAGAGCAGTGTTACATGTCGTGTGTGTGTGTGTGTGTGTGTATTAAGCCAGTTAAATGCTGTCGTCAGGCCTCTTTCTTTTGCCTTGTCTTTATTCTCGTGTGTTGGCGAGATAGCTCAGCTATTTTCTGCTCATCTTACCTTCCAGCAGCGCATGTCTGACCCACTTAGTGCTGAAACGGTCCAGTGGAGGTGGCAACAAGGACCAAATATTCCACTCTGATTGACTATCCTTATTTTTTCCTCTGTATTTTAGCCTGAAATGTTTTCTAGGTTATGTCATTATTTATTTGGAAACAACAACAATGCAGTGTCAAAAATGTAACTGAATTTCCGTTCAGCAGGTCAGCTGTTAGGCATGAACGACCTGCTGATCTGCAGATGCATCCTGACTCCTTTCTGCCTCTCCTCAGGTGTTGGCAACTGGCCTCAGTGCACTCTACTCCTCTCTGCCCAGAAAGATCGAAGTTCGAGGCGACGACTGGCATGCCCTGCGGCGCGAGGACTGGATGGTCGTGTCGTCACTCGTGCTCTTCATGAACTCTCTTGAGTTCTGCAATGCAGTGGTTCAGGTTGCACATCCCATGGTTCGCTCTCAGCTGCTGGACTACCTCCACAACGGCTTCCTCGTACCCGTCATGGGTCCAGCCCTACACAAGGTTGCTTTTTTTCCCCCAGTTTTGCATAAAAAACATTTAAATTTTTTTAAAAAGTATGTCTAAATAAATATTTTAAGATGTGTAAGGAAACTGGCCAGTACCTGTCTGATTTGTCACATTGTATCTTTTTTTATACTGTTGCTTTGCAGTTCTGGTTCTTATTTCTTTATATGCATGTCTGTGTGTGCGTTTGCAGTCATCTGTGGACGAGATGATCGCCAGCACCGCCTACCTGGATCTTTTCTTGCGCAGCATAACAGAAACGTCCCTCCTCAAAACCTTCTTGCGTTTCATCCTGCTGCATCGCCATGACAATGACACCATCCTGGACACACTGCTCACACGCATCAGCAGCAATTCAAGGGTCAGTATAAATAAATATACATACATAAATGTATGTACGTCTATATGTCAGTGAAAGTGCCTTGAGGTGGTCTAGCAGCTGAGCTGTGTGGGTGGTGAGTAGGTTGAGGGCAGAAACTAAAAGAAGAGCACAGATGTTTCAGGTTTGCTGAAATAAACATGGAAGCTAAATCTGTTCATGTTGATTGAATTCAGTGACTTGTCTGAAACTGAGTTTATGGGAGTGTTTGGAAAATTAGTACAAGATTTCACCACTATACATAACTTTGGCGGGGGGTAATGAGGTGCAGTCTGTGTGTGTATATAAATAATTTGGGGGGGGGACAACAAAGAACATGAGGTGTGTCGGCCCTGTGATGAACTGGTGACGGTTTTTCAGCAGCCTCTCGCCTGCTAATTGCTGGGATAGACTCCAGCTTCCCTGCAACCATGAATTGGACTAAGCCGTGTAGAAAATCATGTAAAATTAAAAAAATTACTTTGGACAAGTTTTTTGATGCGCTAATAAACTGGATTTGGGTGCTCTAGAAGTCACCTAAGGTCTAATTTGCTGTTTAAATTAATTGTTGGCTTGATGAATAAATAAGTATGGCGAAGGCTGTTTTAATGACGGGGTTATTTGTTTATCATGTCTGTACTTAAAGCCTGTTTTTCTTTCTGTGCTGCAGCTTTGCATGGTGTCGCTGAGTCTCTTCAGAACTCTTCTGTCCTTGAACTGTGAAGACGTCATGCTGCAGCTTGTTCTCAGGTATGAGGACTCATCTGAACATTCGGATTCTTTAATTCAGGGGTGCCCAAGTTCAGTCCTCGAGATCTACCATCTTACATCTTTTGGGTAAAACCCTTATCCAACACAGATTAATTAAATGAATGGCTCGTTACCAGGCCTCTGCCGGGCTGGGTGACATGCAGAAGAGGAAATTAGGTTATTTGATCTCCAGGACCGAACTTGGGTACTCCTGCTTTAATTGGTTCATTTAATGTGCTAAATTAACATCTATAAGGAAATAATTGTGGCTGCACGGTGGCGCAACTGGTTAGCACTGTGTTAGCCTCACAGCAAGAAGGTCGCCGGGACGAGCCCCGGTGTGAGCGGGTCTCCAACTGGGATCCTTTCTGTGTGGAGTTTGCATGTTCTCCCCGTGTTAGCGTGGGTTCTCCCCGTGTTAGCGTGG
>JBAMHV010000013.1:4776992-4791322 GCA_037177535.1 Pseudomugil gertrudae
AGTCCAAAGACATGCACCTTGGGGATAGGCTGATTGGAGACTCTAAATTGCCCATAGGAGTGTGTGTGTGAGTGTGTTCATGGTTGTTTGTCTATCTGTATTGGCCCTGGATGGACTGGTGACCTATCCAGGGTGTACCCCGCCTCTCGCCCGTTAACAGCTGGGGTTGGCTCCAGCCCCCCCCGCGACCCCGTTCAGGGATCAAGCGGTAGGAAATGGATGGATGGATGGAGGAAGGAAATAATTGTATAAATAATTTGAATGACCTTAAAGTGCTAGAAAGCCACTCTGTTAGCCGTCATAGCAGGTTACAGACCTGCATGTTTTTAAGTATTTGAGTATTTCACAACTCACTGTTTTTATCACATTGTATTGATGTCTAAGAGTAAAATATGTAGAACGTCTGGGTTCATTTAAGTTTAAACTAATTTTGTGTGTTTTTATTTTCAGCATTTTTTTAATCTACATTTTTTTTAATCTTTATACTACAACAAATAATTTTTGGCGTTAAGCTTCAGATGTTTTTGTATATTTACATATTTTGCATGCTGTTTCTGCTTTGTGAAGCAGTTCCAGTTTAAAAAAGTGTTTACGGTATTTTTTATTTTTAATGCTTTGTCAAAGCAGAACAGCGCTGTGACCGGCCGGTGGGGTTGGGGGTGGGGTGTGTGTGTGACTTTGACATGCATTTCTTTTCACACAACCAAAACAAACAGTCTATCGGCTTTCCGTGAATCCTTTTGTGTATAGATGAGCTTGTTTGTGTTTTTGCTGTCAGGTATCTGCTGCCTTGTACTCATGTAATGCTGAGTCAGCGCCGCGCTATCAGGGAAACGGACCTGTACGGAAAGTCAGCAGACAAGTTCCTGTCGCTGATCCCGGACTGCTGCCGGCAGAACACGGCGTCCTCTGCTGAGCGGGATGAGGATAATCCATTCAGAGGTAAAGGTGAGCAACAAGCACAGATTTTTATTGTATTGACACAATTTCCTGTTTTATTAATGAAATATTTGCAGCATCACTTATTCAAAATACACCAGAAAGACTAAATGCCCTGTTTAACTGTGCACACTATCACTGTCTGTTTACACTAAACGTTCCAACCAAACAACATAAAGATGCAGCGTAAAACAGATTACCTTCATTTTAGGAAGAATTTTACTCCTTTTTGTAAATATAAAGTAGGCAAAAGTTTTTATACACAAGTCAATTTGATTAAATTACATGTAGGATTACTTCATGCTTATCTTTATTATTTTATTTACCAATCACAAATAAGCTAACATTAAACTAAATAAAATCACTATATATCAGTGTTTCTCAAACTTTTTCAGTCCAAGGACCATTTGACCTTTACAATAAAAACTCACAGACCACCTGACTTTAAACAGCCCAAGAACAATATACCAATATAAACCATTCACAAGTTTACAACATAGAATGCAGCTTTTACAACATTTTATTTGGAAAATATCTGTTATATTATTTTTCTTCTTATAGGGACCCTGTTCTAAGCTCCTCCTTCATAGTTATTTGTATATAAGACGGGTTTGGTGTCGCCAAACTGAGGGTGACAACGTTTCTAGTTAATTCAAATAAATTTAGGATTATTGTGTTGTTCACCTTGCAGACCACCAGGGGGCGCCCGCAGACCACTAGTGGTCCGGGGGACCACACTTTGAGAAAGGCTTCTATATATATATATATATATATATAAAATCTGCACACTTACACACGTACACATATGCAGACATTTTTGTACATTATTTAAAGTAAAAATGTAAAGTCGGTTTAGGTGGTTGGGATTACTACATGGATGTGGAAAAGTACACGCATGCACTTTTACAGCTTCCATATCTTAAAGTTATAATAATCATCATGAGAAAGGTATTTCTCACTCAAAGATACATGTCATTAAATGTTGTTACTTTTTAGTTTTTGTTAGAATTTTTAAAAAGTATTTAATAACATTTACTGGATAGTAAAATAAATACATGTAATACACAATGTGTTAAATTTATGTAAGAATATTCTAAATTGACCAATTTTATAAATAAATGTGAATATTTTAAATATGTCAAATAAAAAATTATGCAAATAAATTAAATATTTTTTAAACAATTTGTAATTGTTTATTAAATGTGAACCTCGTGATATTGTACCTGCATATATTTGCACATTACAAAAGGTGAACAACCACTTGATGATCTAAGTATTAACTTGTTGTTTCCTCATCCCACAGTACTGAATAGTCCCAGCACAGAGTCACCGGCTCCGCACAGACCCAGCACCCCGTCCCGCTTGTCTTTCTTCATCCGCCAGCAGAGCAGCGGCAGTGGATCAGGAGGAGCCGCCAATACCCCGACCAGCATGGAGCCGATGCATTCAGGTTCATCCAGCTCCCACCCTCTGTCTCCTGAAAGCCCGATGCACCAGCAGCTGACGCACTTGGATTGCCTGGACTGGGACGCAGGATACCTGGAGTACCTCAGAGACGCTCGGCGCGGCATCGAGCTTTGTTCCTGGGCCTGCCGTGATTGGTCAGCACCCTATGATGGAGAAAACCCCTCTCCAAACACAGCCCCACCACCCCCTCCTCCCCCTACATCCAATGCCTCCATGTCTATGTTCCCTGAGCACTTCTCTTTCCAGCAGGGAAGTAATAACACCCCTCCAGGTCAACAGAGAGCCGCCATCGTGGCAGCCGCGAGGTCCGAATGGAGCAGCTCGGAGCGGGACAGCGGAGAATGGGACGTCACGATTGGCAAAAATAACTGCATCAGCCTCACGCCACGCTCCAAGAAACGCAGCCTTCAGAGAGAGGAACTCCTTCCTAAACCCGTGCCTCCCCTTGTCCCCTCCTCATCCTCAGCCAGCTCTTTATCGGCTTCACACTCCACCTCATCCCCGGCGCCGCATATTCCCACAACTGCCATCACTGTGAGCTACCAGGCCATGTATAACGGCACAGTCGTGCAGGGGGATGGAAGCTCTGACAGCCGCGACAGAGGCCTGGAGGTAAAGAAAGTTAAGAGGGACTTGGATGAAAATGCCAATCAAAATGGATCAGTCGTGTCCTGCCCCTCCCAAAGCTGCACTACTCGCCCACAATCCATTTTCAGCAACAGTGACATCAGTGATGCAAAATCTCTTTGCACTAACCAGATTTCTTCTCAGAGCTCCATCACTCAGCAGACCCACGACACCAAACTGCTTACCAACGACACCTCAAACCCTCACAGCACATCCTCAGATCTTCCAGATGCTAACCAAACGCAACAATCTGTGGAAAGTCTCATCGAGGAGCTGCTTGAGGAGACACCGGGTGACCTGCAGCTGCCCGGAGGCGTCAACGGCCAGGGCATCAGCATCGAGGCTTTCACTCAGGAGCTGAGAGACTTGGAGGACCGGGTGAAGGAGCGCAGCGGAGCCACCTGCACGCTGGATGAAACGACCACAGACTCGTTTTCTGCTGAGCGACAGGAGGAAGAGCAGCTCACAACAACCCTGGAGGCGAAGCTAACAGGTGACATCAAGGGGGATGGGTCTTTGGTGGGCATCTGTAGTCCTGCAAGACCACTTAACCAGCCTGCCATCCAACCGTTTACTGGTGAGTCACAGAAATGTTTTCAAGTAGAACTTCTTATCCAAGTTGTTGACGAGTTAACTGGATGTTTTAACAAAACTTTTAAAAGTACTTGGAGTAATTATTGAAGATGTCTCGGTTAATGAACTGAGAGTTGCTGCTCCAAAAGGAAATGGAGAAAAAACCAGACTGAATTAGTAATGAGGAGGCACGAAGAAGTGGCAGGAGCTGCTAATGGTTGCATCATTCACCTCAGGACAATCACTTCCCTGTAGTACAGAGAGCTAGTGCTAATTAGCATCATGGTGATCCTTTTATAAGTTCAACATTTCAGCATCTTGTTCTTTCTGTTTTCGTTGTAAGTCTTAAATTTAGCCCAGCTAACGGCTCCAGCACCTGCAAATCTGATGCAGATTGTTGATCGTGTCTGAAATTGATCAAGAAAGTAGTTTTTTTTTTTTTTTTTTCATCAGTGGCAAAAGTCAGTAAAGAACAGCATCTTTTAAGGGTCTCCTTTTATGTACAAAGAATATATCGTTCTCATGTTTTCCTTCATTGATCTGTGTTCTTCCTTGTGCAGGTCCATTCATGGTAGTTCTGTTTGCCAAGCTGGAGAACATGCTACAAAACTCGCTGTATGTCAACATCCTTCTCACTGGCATTGTAGCCCAGCTGGCCTGTTATCCTCAGCCCCTTCTGCGCTCCTTCCTGCTCAACACCAACATGGTCTTCCAGCCCAGCGTCAAGTCACTGATCCAGGTTCGCTGAACCCTCCGGAGCCTGATATATAACGGCTCATAAACAGCCTCGGGTCCCAACTTCAGATTGTAATTTGGTTATTTATTATAAGATCAAATTCTGTATTTTTAAATTAAATAAAAGCTGTCAGTTTCCTGTTTTAGGTGTATTTTGTCGCTTTAGTCTTTGTACATATGAACTTTGAACTTTCATGGACTACTGTCCTCCACTGTCAAACTCACCCAACTCCAATTAAATGGATCTAACAACTTGTCAAGTTCTGCACATTTTGAGTCGTGTGTGTTGAAGCAGTGGGTCATTATACGTGCAGTAAACGCATCCACCGAGGACCCTGTGTGCTTTTCTCCGTCCTGTGAGAAGCGCAGCACTCAGACCATAGCTGTTGAATATTGATGTCATAAACACGCCTCCCTCGAGGGACGGCTTCAGGCTGTTTTGCAGAGAAATGAAATTCATAGTAACATGAAAGGTAATTTTTCTTTTGTAGATGACTTGAAACTCAACCTCGTTGTTCCCCTGACTCTCCTTAGGTTTTAGGTTCTGTGAAGAACCGCATCGAGGCCTTTGCAGCCTCTCACGAGGACTTCCCTGCCATGCTGAAGAAAGCCCAGCAGTACCTGGTGGCTCGAGGCAAAGTGGACTGGACAGACTCGCCTGCGGCAGTTCCCACCCTGCGGCGCTCAGATTCACTAGGTAATGAAAGTTAACTTTTATGTCTGCGTCATGAGTGGCATTTCTCTTTGTTCTGTGGTTCAGATAATTATCAAAGGTAAATTAATACAGTTTTATTACAGCCTTAAATATATATCTAACTTTTTATCTAATCCTGATAACAGATTATACTGAAAACAGACTGAATTTCCCTCTGAGGATGAATAAAGTATCTATTATTATTATTATTATTAATATAAATAATAATATTAATATTATTATTATTAAATATGTCAGTTTCTTTTAATATATTAAAAAATGTAGTAGAATTGATCAATACACTAAGATATTCTTCACCTCAGACTAATCTCCTGCTGCTTATTTGTTTATTCTGAGACAACGTTGATGTTTTCACGTTTCAGTGAAGAGCCGTAAGCCATCTCTCGGAGACCTGATCCTTCGTCACACCAACAGTCCCACCCGGGCCAGGCACGCCGCTCAGCTGGCGCTCGCGCACGTACGGGACGGTGGCCAGTCGTTGTTCCGCAGCGGCGCGTCTGGCTTCGAGAAGCAAGCAGAGGCACTGCGGGTGAAGAACGCCGTTTACTGCGCCGTCATCTTCTGCGAGTTCCTCAAGGAGCTGGCTGCCCTGGCTCAAGAACATGCCGTCAACCTGCCCTTCCCACAGAGCCAGGAGGCAGAGGAGTAGAGGTTAAAATGTCCACTCTAAGCCTCTTTCTTTTTTTATCCAAGCTGTAAAATGTAAGGTCGTCCCTTCAACAAAGGAGAAAAAGCACTGACTTTTCTGTCAATGAAACGGATCGTCTGCAGTAAAGCAGACAAATTGGAGAAAAATCGTTGCATTTTTGTACCAAAATTACTGTAAGAAACTTAAAGATCTGGAAGATTTTTTTTCCTCAAATGTAAATTTAAGATATTGTGAATATCGTGTATTATATTTACAGTCTATACACAGAACAATCTCTGCAAACACTTGAGATTTGGGAGCTTGTATATACACATACCATGTCGTGGTATCATATGACCGTACAGATAGAAGAAGTAGGCGCACATGCCGGTGCTAGTCCTTTCTTTTCTTATCATCCGAGGGTGCTTTCAGAGGGTGGCATAGAAGATTACTTCCTCAACAAAAAAAAAACTACAAACACCAAATATTATTTGGCAGGAAAACATTTGTGGCATAGGAAGAGTCAATCAGCGGCAAAGTAATCCAATTACTTTGAGCATCTATGTACAGCTGGCTTATTATAGCTTTAATCAGAGCTGTTCATCGATCAGCAGAGAACGCTCCCGTGAAAATCACGCATTGCAGCTTCGCAAGAGTCTATTTTTCTCCAAGCAAAAAGGAAAAATGCTGCTCCACCTGAAATGTTTGTCATTGACGAATGACTGGAAAACAAATGAGGGGGGAGGGGGTGCGCTCTCTCCATGAGACAAACACGTTTGATGAATAATGTTTTAATATTTTTAATGTTTGTTTGGGATTTGCACCATTTTTTTCTCGACATATCAGCACGTGGGAGAAGGCATGTGTCATAGTGTATTTGTTTGTTGTGATGAATGACTCCTTCCAAAAGGGTGATGCCAACTCTTAAGGCCATAAGTAAGACATTTGTACCCCCATCTGCCATAAAGCATGCTGGGATTGAAGAGGCAGTACTGTAAAACTCGTATGTTTTCAGTCTTTTTAAAAGACTTTTGTAAGTAGGGAAGTTATTGCCACTTAAACAAATCTCACGAGGCATTCACTGTCTTTTTCTTAATCTGAATTTAGTTTTATAAATGAAAAATGAAGCAAATTGGAAGATTTTGGTGAAACAGGCCGAACTGAACAAGGTGTTTATCCTGGAAGTTTAATAAGCTGCTATTTTCTTAACACTAACGATCTTTTTTTTTTTGTGTCATAGCTTCTATTTCTTCATTTCATTGTTTGGTACCAAGTATAAATGTGTTTGTGAGGAATGTAGAGGAGCCGATTTAATTTATTTTCTTGTGTTGTGTGAGATTGAATGAAGTTGCAGTCAGTGTTAAAAGCATTTGCCAAGACAAAATCTTGACCTTGAAGTTGTTTCTTTGTGATTTTTAGTTCATTTGATCATTTTGTGTTGTTTTCTGCAAACTCGCCAGGATAGTTCAGTGTCTTTATGAAACATCTGTAAAATCAGATGCCACTTTTCTTTTTGCACATCCTAGCTGTTCTCTCTCAACTCTTAGCAGCAGAGAAACTGCCAGACTTCCTGTAAAGTCTTATATCTGACAGTTTTTCTTCCAAAACTGTTTCATGGCTCTTTGAGGCCTCTTCAGCTCATCAAAGCCATGTGTGTGTGTGTGTGTGTGTCGTCTTCATGTCTGTAAACGTGGTACTTCGTTACGTCACTTTTCTACAGAGTTTCTATTCACATTTCATATCCGCTCATAGTTTTTTCTAAAATACCAATAGGTAAAAGTTTTTGCATGCAAGTTAAGGCCAGGTTTGTAAATCGATGATAGTCGTGTTTGGTTTATGCCGTAGTACCGAGCTTAAATTAGCCTCCTCTGTGCCGTAGGATCCAGTGAGTCACTGCAGAGATGTGTGGCGGCAGCAGGAGCAGGTTTCACGCTGAATGTTTGCTCTCCTTTGATTAAATATGTAGAGAAGTGAGTCAGCACGGCTACATGAGCAGTTAGTTCTGGATCATCATCTTTGTCCCAGTATATGTTGTCAAAGTAAGCAGCTTTGTTAGGAATTTGGCTGTATTGATATCAACTTTTAATGTTTTATTTTATCATTTATTTTATAAAAGATGCAAAATGATGGAAGCACACACAGAGCACCTTGGTCTATTTCAGTCTAGCTGAGTGTTTACATGTAGGGTTTGACCTCCAGTCTCGTTCTCTGGGTGCGTTGTTCCAGTTTAGAAAACTTTGACTAATTGCACATTTCAAGGCGTGATTTTTTTCTTTTCCTCATCTCATCTTCTGTAGCCACTGCCATCAGTCCGTCCATCTGTTCACTCAGTCCGCTGCGATCAGAAGCTCCCTCTTTTCATCTGGTTCAAACTCTTGTGGTTATTTTGCAGGTTGATCAGATTGCAAAGATAATTGTACATTTTCAGCTTCTCAGTTCTTTTACTTCATGAGATCAGACAAACCGTTGCTGTGACACATTCATGGACACCAAAGACAATCTCCGATACCTGAAACATGCAGTTTCCAGCAATCGCAGGCTCATGGCACATGATCCGAACACTGTAAGAAAATTTAATCATGCAGCATTTCTTTAGGGGAGTTTTTTTTTAAGTGCCAATTGTGTTATTGATGCACAACCCATGTGTTTTTTTTAAAAGAAACTAGATGCCAGTTAAGCGCTTCAGCTATTAGCACGGAGTTATTTTTAGCTGTTAAATGATTTTAGGTGCTGTAGATCTATTAATACTTCCTGCATTCACTTTTCTCTGCTTTTCTTCTGTTTTATTTGGTTGATGCTACAGATGTGACAGTGTGTTTAACAGCATAAAAAAAGGCTTTTTATAAAGAGGAATTATTTTGACTTGCTGCACATGCTGTAGGAAGAGCTTCATTTAGCGTAGCCCTTTTTATTGACATGCTCAGCTTCCCATGATGAAATAAAAGACAACCGAGCTTTAGACTTGTGGTTACTGTGATGCATTTTGTGTATTCTTTGTGAGCACTCCAACCTTTCATAAAAACGAGTTCTCATTAGCTGACGGGGGGCACAAAAGGTTTCAGGAAAAGCGATGGGAGCTTCAAATGTTTTTTTTTTATTTCAAGACTAAACAATTTTTTAAAAATCATGCCATTAGAAATTAACAAAACAGTTTTTTCCCCAATAATTTGAATATTAATTTCCTGAGAAACTGACAACAATGTTACAGCTTTATTCTTCATTATATCACACACAACAGTGTGTATGTGTATACATACACGCATACATCTCTTTAAATGCATCATATTTGATGTTTCTGAGACATTTTGCATCACTTTATAGCAGAAACTTCACCACACACCCTGTTGTTCACCATACTGGTCTCCTGCACCCTGGTGAATAGCAGAAATGAGAAGATTACACTATAATAATTTTGACCCATTACTGGGTAATAAATAGTAAATATACCGAAAACCTTTTTTTAAAAAAAAGATTTTATTAAAGGTTCAAATAAAGTTTTCACATTTAAAAAATTGGATGTTTCTTCTCAGGTCTGGCTTTTTCTTATGCGTGTAAATAAAATGTTCCTATGAAAGCTTTGCTTAGCTCACTTAAACACGACAGCTGACCTGACACCGACTCCTATACTTATAAAAGAAAAAGAGGTTTTCACGACCTCAGACCATCATCATCATCTTCTGTGCATATTAACGGGTACATGTAAACACAGCTTCTACCAGTCGCAACTGAAATGCTCTAACATATCATGCCCATACTGTGCCATCTATCTGACCATGGTTTTCTATGTGTTGATCGCTCATCACAGGATGCTCGCAGAACACTGAACATTTTGCTTTTCACTTCTGACCTTTCTCCTCTGTGATCTATGCAAATGATGCTGTGCTGTTCCTGCTTTGCAGCTGAAGGAGGATGTGGATCAATGTACCATGTAAATACTGTAAAAAGGAAATCCATGGGTCACTTTGCAGCCGTGTGTGAAAAGACCAACAGGAAAGAGAATCATGTTGAAATGATGTAACAATGAATGTTTTCAGAAATATTTTTCTATATTTTAAAATCATTAAGGGGGAAACGGGCAAATACAAAGCAGGAAAAACTGTCAGAACACTACAAAGGGAATGTTTTTATTAATTTATCAATGTTTGCTTAGCAATATCACAGTTTTCTCTTTATTTTATTTTTTAAATTTCACTGAAAAGAACTGAATTACACTTTAAATCAAGCTGACATATTTCCCCTGATTCGTCGGGCTGTTGCTCCGGGTTCATTTTGCACTTCTCTCGTTTCATTGTTAAAGACTGAGAAGATGCAGAGCCAGAACTCCACCACAGCTTTCCAGGAACATGATTTGTATGTAAATTGTTGTTTTATTTTTAATGAGAAGATGAACACAAAACTAAGCTGTTATTAAAGTCCACATGAAAGTAAGCCTGCTGTTGAACTGCTTTATGGTTCCTGGATGGGGCGACGCATCACCTTCACACCTTTATGTTGATAAAAAAAACAACAGTTTTCTATTTTTATATATTAAAAATAAATTTTCAATGATTTAAACTACATTAAAGAGGTAATATACAATAAAACATAGAGCTTAGAATGTTATTGTAATGTAATGCTATTAAAATACTTTGTTTTTTTTACTGTCAATTTAATTTAAAAAAATCAATATTTTGGGGGTTTTAATATTTTAATTTCACCACCAATTAGCTCAGATTTTCTTTCCCCACGCTGATATGATGTAGAGGTGGTTATTGGGAGTTCCCTTATGTTACAATAATAAAAAGAAAAGGAAACGTCCTCTTCATTCCCCCGATGTGAATGAAGCAGGATGAGAAACCATGCCATTCATCGTATATAAATACTCCAGATTAGTATTATTTCAGTCTTGTATAAGTACATTTGTATTTCTGCAGATGTGCACGATCTCCAGTCTGAGAAACGGCTAAAGGGGGAGTTTTTTTTCAACACTGGAGTCGAGACTGTTCGGGAAAGAACATTTTAATGTTGAAACTAAACATTGATGTACATTTTTACTCCGCTATCTTCATGTTCCATCATTTTCAAACCCTCCGAACCTTTTGACTCGTTGTACTAGCATTTATCCATTCATAGTGTAAACCGCTTAATCCGGTTCAGGATGAAGCTGGAGCAGATCCCAGCAAGTGCACAAGAGGCAAATACACCTGGGCAGGTCCAGCACATGCATCTTCCATACGATGCATTTTAGATGCCATAATATGTTATGAGCAAAATGTTTCATTCTTATCCTTATGCATAAGACACCCCCAGTGTGTACACACACACCTGGTCACAACCCTGCTATTGCACATCAACATGAGTCCTGTCAGTCTCTTTCATCTATGAAACTGTTAGTTTGTGGGGTTGTTTATCAATAGGGAGAGTAGTTTAATCCTTCTTTTATGAGTTTTTCCATGGTTCAAATCTTGGCGTGGATCATGCAAAATAGGAGGTGAGGCCTCATCAGGCCATCGGAGAGCGTGCAGGACCATTCGAGAGGAGTTCTTCAGCTTCTAATTTTTAAAGGAGATAAATATTAATAAGCTGTAAAAAATGATTTGCTGTTCCATGGAAATGTTTTAACCCTTCAGCTTTTCAAACGATGCCTTTGTGTGAGTGTGTTCTCTGAGACTGAGCGTAATATTCCTTCTACTGTTTCACTTTAAACTTTAAGAACTTTTTAAACAAATACCAAAAACTTACATTTAAAAGCAGCTCGAGCCCGGGCTCATTGCAGATGTATAAGCACCTCATTAATTACTCACCTGTTCTGGAGCAGAGGCTGCAGTCTAGTAGGGTTTAGAAATCTGTTTATAGAGTTGGCCTGGATTCAGAGAAGCGTAGCGTTTATATCCTAACCGCTCTGATTCACAGCTGATGCAACCAGAATACAGCTTTAATAACTGTTTGCTGAGTTCTTATGTGATAAATTATGTACTGAATCACAAACGTGTCATTTCAGAGGTTATGCACATGCTGTCTGTCTGGCTGAGGATTTGGCTTTTTTATGTGCTTCACATTAAATGTTTGGCCAGAACTTCCATCCTGACTAAATTCAATCTAAAGAAAACCTGCAGACTTTTTAAAAAATGTTTTTAAAACATTTTTCAGGGATTGTTACTGAGTTATTAAATCAGTAGGCGAGACATTTACGTCCAGGATATAAATGTGAGCTGAAAACAAATATATTTGCAGTCAAATTGTTGTAATTGTAACTGAATGTCTGGACAAATGTTTTGATGTCAAAACAGTGTGAAAATGTAGAATTTACATGTACAGTGTCTCTCATTTATTTTATGAATGAATGAACTAACAGTGGTTGTCTGGAGTCTCCACTGCATCCCAGAAACAAAGCTGAAAGCATGTTCTGTTCATGCAGAAAGAAGTAGAACAAATAGTGTAAAAACAGTAAAGTAACTCTTTAAAAATCCATAAAATGAGCATCTCCATCACTGAAAGACGCCATTGTTAGTGAAACAACATCTGTGGTGGGTTGATATTAATAACTAATGCACAGCAAGAGTCAAAGTAAAAAGGCCTGAAAACAAAGACAAATGTCAGCGTGTATGCACACGCTTCTTAGTTTGCACATGGAGGAAACCGAAGTCGGCTGTGTCCTAGCAACAAACGGCACAGGAGGAGGTCCTGTGGCAAAAGTAAAGGAGTGGAAGGAGATGTGGTGAAGAGCTTGGGATTTCAGCAGCACCTGAACACAGGTAAGACATGTAATGGATATCATCATAATATATTGCACCCTGTCATTCGTTTTAATTATCTTATTGCTCATCTTACAGTTTAAAATATACATTTTCTTTGATTTAGTGTCAATTTGTGCTTATAAAATAATCAGCATGAGTTTTTAGCCCATCTTTAGAAATATATATATATTGAAATTATTTTGGTCACAACTTATAACGTTTACAATGTGATTATTTGTAGAAATGAGTGGGTTTCTTATTGACTTTTGTAAATGTAACTCACAAGAAGGGTAACTGCACCTCATTTATAATGCATGTTTGGTAATGTGAGTGGCACACAATGAGCTCGGACTGACCCAGTGCCTCACAAACATCTGTCACCCACAATAACCACTCTGTCATTTAAATAAACTCAGCTTACAAAATCAGTTTTTTAAACACAAACAGATAGACCACAGTGTGCAAAAGTCAAAGATCTCTATTCATTATTTTTACCAAACTGTTTTTTGAGACTAAAAAGAATTCACATGAATGCTGTTTGTCTCTGGATGCTTAATTATTTACGTGGTAAGTAACCCACACTGCAGCACAACACACCACACAAGTATACTTGTAGATGGCTTTTTTAAATTTAGGATCCATTCATTCTTGACACAAATGTTGACAATTAAAAAAACAACAACAACAACCCCCCCGAAAAAAAACTTAAACTTTCACCTGAAAAAATGCATCCTTACATGCAGGCAGCATCAGAGCTGTAAGACCAAACTGAGCACCTTTGGTCTGTTGTGAGGAGAAAACATGGTAAATTTCTGACTATGATGAGATTATTTTTTCTTTCCAGGCCAGAGACTGTGTTTGACAAAATGGGAGTGAACTTAAAGCTCTGAATAATAACTAATATGAAACCTGTATGAAATTATTTTCAGGACTGGAACACTGCAAGCATAACAGTGAATAAATAACATGTCATTCAGTCTGTTTAAAACGTTGCACTTTGAACTGATCACAGATGTGTCCAGTACCTTTTCAGGTGGTCTAAATGGCAAATCTCTGGGAAATGATCACATTTAGCTTTTATATTTATACATTCTCCCATTAACAGAGAAATAAAATCTCAGTTTACATTTCAGCTTATTTATTGAATTATTATTAATTTTGTGTGACACAATGTCAGTATGCACAGTTCACTATATACACAAATATAGATTATCATCATCTCATCTTGTGTATTTACAGGGTTTAATGCATCATATTGTTTTATTTCCAAGTTGTATCTTCATGTCTGAGAAAGAAGTAGAGAAAAAGCAAGAAAGAAGAGAACAAAAAGAAATGCTTTTCACATAATAAACTTAACATAAAACTGGATTGTTTCTTTCCTGTAAAAATGCTCCTTGGTGATACGTTTTATATTTATGGAAAATTATTATTTTTCTTTTAAATTGTGACACATCTGAAAGGAAAATGAGTTTGTGAGATTAGCTGCAGCTGACTTGTGTGGGTTGTGCTAAACAGCTTTTTCTGAAATTAACTATTCAGGTGAGGACAAAGTGTCTGATTGGTGTCTGATGAGCAGCACCTGGAGGCATTGATTTAAAAGCAGTCAGTTGGATAGTCGAAGTGTAAGAAAGATGCAGAGAACATGCTGATTGCTGCACCAGTAGGGTAACAGCTGTGGGGCAGCATCCCCCTCACTGGAAAAACAGGACTAGTTTTCACTTGATGTAATCTCAAAGCAGAGATTTTGCAATAAGGTTTGACACCACCGGTATTCACATATTTCTACATCAATGCTCCCCCACACAAATGGCGCTTTTCCATTAGTACCTGCATGACGCGGCCCGGGCAATACTATATTGTACTGGATTGCTTTTCCATTACAAGTCGCGATCCTCTAATGTGGGAGGGGTCCCCCGCACAACGCGAGTTT
>JBAMHV010000013.1:4823688-4839479 GCA_037177535.1 Pseudomugil gertrudae
TATATATATTACTTAATAGATGAATTCATTAATTGGAACAAATAGTTGCACCAAATCCCACTTTTTACTGACTCATTAACATAACAAATAATGAGGCCTATCCCTAATTCACTGTCAGTGTTTGACTCTGCAACATTATGCAACTTCTGTTTCGAAGGTTTTAAAGTGCAGCTATCAGCAGTTTTATTTATTTCTGAGGTTAGTTACCCCACGCAGTTAGTGCAGGTCCAGCTGCGGCAGACTTCTGTCTGCAACATATTTAATACAGACAAATCTAAGAGGAGTGCATATTATAATACAAAATGTTAACAAATAAAAACTCTAGATGCATTTAATGCACAGTTATTGATAATAGGATTATTAATACTTTTATTATCAATTAATACATTTATTTATAATTTCTTGGAGTACAATGTTTTCATTACCAGTTAGACTTTTTACACATTTATATGTCTAATATCAAACTAATTAATCATGCTTGAGTATTTTTTTTATCATTTGTTTAAAAAAACAATTGCATGTATAAACATAGACTCATCAAGGACACAAGATATACATCTACTGATTTTCATTGAGGAAACAAAGTTCTCTAAATTCTATGAATCTGCTGTTCCAGGATGAAACAAGTGGAGGGTAGAGGTCTGAGGGGCACATCTGTGGGCGTCTGTGATAAACTCACCATTTCTGCACATTGTCCTGAACTCCCTCCTCTGGTACCCAACGTGACACAGCCTTATAAAAGGATGCAGCAGATGCAGTCAGGGCACCTTTTGCCCAGCTCACCTGGACCAGAGGACCGTTCATCATGAAGCTCGCTCACACTCTGTGTCTCTGCCTGGCCTTTGCTCTGTCATGGGCTCAGTAAGTAATCTGACTTCCAACACAAACCCATCTTTTTTTGTGTTTTTCTGCTGACAGAAGTGTATCTTACTTCTGTTATGTAATACATGGCATGCAGGCAAACGTACACATGTGAAAAATCATTGCATTTTATTTTGATGTAACAGCTCGACCTCAGCATGACTAAGCTGGTTGGGTGAATTATCCAGCACTATTCGGTTTGCTAAACATGTTTTTATGTAGATGCAAATACAAATACAAAGTTTTGTGGCAAATTCAGGGCAGAAATGATGTGATGTGTTTTGTTTGTTCTGTCCAAACAGGCATGAGCATGCATCTGGTAAGCATGCATCTGGTAAACATGCATCTGATGAGCATGCATCTGGTAAGCATGCAGCTGGTAAGCATGCATCTGATAAGCATGCATCTGGTAAGCATGCATCTGGTAAGTAAATGCTGGTAAATCTGTTACCATTTAATGCAAAACATTTTAAAATAAATTCTGAACTTTATATTTTGCAGCTGTTCATGACCGTTGTGAAGGCCTTGAGATGGATGCTGTTGCCGTGAACGAAGAGGGGATCCCTTACTTTTTCAAGGGTGAGTCCACAAAATTCATTTTGTTCCACTGCATTTAGATTCGCATTAAATGTTTATTTTCTTTGGCAATAATTTAATTTAAATGATTATGTGCTGAATTTCCTTTTAGGTGATCATTTGTTCAAGGGCTTCCATGGCAAAGCAGAGCTGTCCAATAAGTCTTTTGCAGAGTTGGATGACCATCACCACCTGGGCCATGTAGATGCTGCTTTCCGTATGCACTACGAGGACGATCCCACCCATCATGACCGCATGTTCTTCTTCCTGGTATGCTCCAAAAAATGTACTAGATTGTCAGGAGAATAGCGTTTGGCAGCATACGTAATCTCTGGTATTTTTGAGAGCATATGATTATGAAAGATGAAAAATGGCATTAATGATGGTGAAAGTTGCCTTGTACAATGACAGTACATAAATGTTAGCATAATAACTACACACACCCTTTCTCCATCTTCCTAAAGGGGATATTATTTCTTGTTAAAAGATATCAAGCCACAGATTAATCTTTTTACTTGACTTTAAAGCAAGACATCCTCTAAGTTGTTGGGTTTTTGTGTATGTGTGTAAATATTTAATGTAGGACTACAAGGTGTTCAGCTATTACCAACACAAGCTGGAGGTTGGCTACCCCAAGAACATCTCTGAAGTCTTCCCTGGAATTCCCATTCACCTGGATGCTGCCGTGGAATGCCCCAAGCCAGAGTGTGATGAAGACTCTGTCATCTTCTTCAAAGGTAAGTGTATGTTTTTGTCAATGAATGCAAAATGCCTCATTCAATCTTTGATCCTTTCCTTTGGGTTTTACTAAATATCAGATATTTTCCGTGCAGATGTGTTATGTACACGACTAAAAACTACACAGATCCTGCAGATCCTTTTGTTTGTTTTATAAAAATCTGCAGTAAATTTACATTAAGGGTGAAATTAGAGTGCTGGCTATTAGATACTATCATTCCCAGACTCACATTGTTTATCATCCAAGGTTGCGCAGCATCACCTAAAAATCCAAAATGTGTATTTTATCTTTCCCGTAGGAGACGACATTTACCACTACACAGTTAAAACCAAGGCTGTTGATAAGAAGGAGTTCAAGTCAATGCCGAACTGCACATCTGCTTTCCGCTTCATGGAGCACTACTACTGCTTCCATGGACACATGTTTTCCAAGTTTGACCAAAAGACTGGTGCGGTGCATGGGAAATATCCCAAAGAGGCCCGAGACTACTTCATGAGGTGCTCCAAGTTCAGTAAGTTCAAATTCGGTGTTTGTAGTTTAACGTCAAAAATAATAAAAACATGCTTCTTTCAACCATCGCCTGCTTACTGTTCATTCCCTCCACTATCCTGCTTTTCCTCTAGGTAAGAGTACAGAGATTTCAGTAGCTATTGAAGTAGCTACATGCTACTCAGCTGACCAAAAAGAAGCTGCTAATACATAAATGTACACTGACTTTGTGTTTGCTTTTCAGGTAATGAGAGCGACCATGCTGAAAGAGAGCGCTGCAGCCGTGTGCACCTGGATGCCATAACAGTTAACAAAGCTGGAGACATATTGGCCTTCAGAGGTGAGATATGACACCGGTTCAATTGAAATTCTTTCTGATCCAGTAGAGTTGGGTAAAACTCGTTTTCGCCGCCACTAATGTTGTATCTCTTTGTCAGAGTCTGAGTTTGACTCTAGATCAGTGGTGCCCAAATCCGGTCCTGCAACTACATGCAACCCTTCTGCAACACACCTGAATGAAAAAGCTGAATTCTCTCCTCTGCATGTCATCCAGCTTTGCAGAGGCCTGGTAACAAGCCAATCATTTGATTCAGCTGTGTCGGACAAGGGTTGCATCTAAAAGATGCAGGAAGGTAGATCTTGAGGACCGAACTTGGCCTGCTCTAGATAGATAATCACTTTGCCATTTTTTTTGTATGCAACCATTTGTAATAAATCTGACAAAGCCTCTTCCCACATTTTGCAGGCCATCATTTTATCAGAAAAGATGAGGGCAATGACACAGTGAAATCTAACACCATAGAGAGTGCCTTTAAAGCACTGCACAGTGAGGTTGATGCTGCTTTCTTTTATGGCGATCATCTCTACATGACCAAGGTAAATTTGAACAACAAATGCACTAATGTTGTCATCATCTTAGTTTGAAAGCTAAAGTACATACTATAATTCTTCCCAGGATGACCACCTTTATGCCTACATAATTGGTGAGCCACATGTTCACCCACATCCCCTTGTTGCTGGTTACCCCAAGCCTGTAAAAGAAGAGCTTGGCATCAAAGGCCCCATTGAAGCTGCTTTTGTCTGCAATGGCTCTCACACACTTCACATCATTAAAGGTATAAACACATTTATTGTTACTTTTTCTAGCAAGTGACCGTCCATGAAAAAAAAAATATATTGGAGACAAGAGGTACAGGGAAATCTTAGCAAATTCCCATTCACCACAGACACAATTGTATTTTCATCATTAGCAACTGCTAGCAAGCTAAAAAAAACTTTGCTTGCTAACCTTGTTAACCTTACTCGTTGCAAAAAATGTTGCTAGAGCAGAAGTTTTGCTTCATTTTTTGTTATTTATGCTAGTTAATTTTAGCAATTAGCTTGAAAGAGTTTGCTGAGTCATCTTAAATAGTGTTTTCAGATGATGAGACTTGTTGAGTTATCTAGTTTGTATAAAACTTGTGGTAGAGTAGTCTTTCTGAATATGTTTGCTGCTGCTAAAAGAAAATAAATGAAAAAAGATTTATATTTTAAAAAACGGTACCCTCAAAGTTGCTTTTTAATCAAAAATCTCTCGTGATTGAAATTGTTTTTGGTTTATTTTTAAATTTAAAAAATATTCTAAGAATATTAATGTTACATTTTCACCTTTTATAGTCAAAACAATTATCAGGTTAATTTTTTCTTTTCAGGTTTGTGCTAAATTATCATTTTTTAAGCTTAACCGTGTCTTGTCCTCCAGATCAGCACATGTACGATGTGGATATGACGGCAAGTCCTCGCGTAGCAGCCAATAAGCGACCGGTCGCCCTCTTCAAGAAGGTTGATGGTGCCATGTGCAGCTCCACAGGAATTAAAGTGGTCGTAGGAAACCACTGGTATCACTTCGACAGCCCCATGCTGCTTGTTGCAGCCAAGGCCCTGCCTGAGCAGCACAGGGTGTCTCTGGAGCTGTTTGGCTGTGATCATTAAGAGGCTATCATTAATGTGATCATTAATGTGATCATTAAGACAGGACTGAGTGGATTGTGCAGGATGTCATATACAACACAATGAAACATGGAAAGACAAGAGCATTGACAACATCTGGCAGGAGGCACCACGTAAAGTCGCCGAGCCTTTGACGAAATGCTCTGACACGACAGTTTTCCTTCCATGTCTTACCTCAGTTTTGTTTCTTCTGGAAGGGAATTAATGTCATGATTTTGCACTTTGGTCCCCTGTGTGTGCTATTAAAATGTTTTAAAAGTATTACATGTTTTTCTATGCTTCATTTTGTACAGTGCTGTTGTGGATGAATGAGTTTGGCAATTAACATTGCAGTGAATTTTTCAAGGAATATTATGAGCTTTTTTAGTTTTACCACTCAATAATTTCCTAGGATGCTTTCCAGAAACAACCATAAAATGAATGAATGAAAAATACTTTATCGAGAGGGAAATTTAAAAAATCTGATCATAGACTTACATGAGAACTTAATTCAATTAAGATCTGATACAGCTCATTTTTATAATTATAAACTAAAACATTACACAAATAACGGCTCATTAAAGGACATTACTAAAGTATAACTAGATCCACTGAGATCAAAATAATCTTGTGATTCACATCTAAGTGTCCATATAGTCAATATATATTAATGAACATGTACATAAATACCTACTGAAAAGGGTCTAAATAGTTTCCTTTGCTGAACTTCTGTGCAGGCATGACACTTGTTAAAGCATGCTTTACACTCCTGAAAAACAATTCAAAGTAAAGATCCTATGTTGTTGTGGACATCTGAAGAATTTTACCAAAGTTATTTTCCCAGCATTTCCCCAGTAGAGGGTGCAAGACTTCCACTTTAAGCGCTGACCACAAAACTTTTGCCTTTTCTGTCATTCTGCTTTGTTCCATTCAAAAAGGATGACGATGTTAGGCCAGTGCACCCTGTGACATCATCCTGTTAGGTGTATGCAGAGAATAAGATCCGACTTAACCACAGGGAACTATACATGCCAGCCTGAAATGAAGAAAATCTATTCTTCTTCATGCGATCTCCCACAGACAGACACAAATCTGTTGTTTTCTAGCTGGTGGATAAATTATTAGGACTAGTCAAAGCAAACCATGGAAAAAAAGGATGTTTAAACTGAGTACAAACCATTGAATTTATCTCTTCCGAGTTTAAACATAACTTGTCTTTGTAGCCCCCCCACTCTGCAACAAATGTATATAAATATACATAAAATTAAATTTAGTTTTCTTAACTATGCAAAAGCTATGAAATTATGCAGGAAGTTTGGGGTTCCTGACCTGGAGTGCATCATGCAGTTAAAAAATGAGGCAATGGAATGATGTCAGCTTCATGACTGGAGCTGAAGTCCCTGATAACAGCACGCTTCACTGGGTCACACAATCCCTTACTTCACCCCGCTGCGTGCTGCGATGACACTGGCAGGAGAAACACTGAGTCCCTTCACTTGCCTTGATATGATGCCACAAACAACTAGTCCTGCTGCCAAGCCATTAACACACCACATCAAAACTGGGTAATGTGTCTAATGAGGGGAACATTATTTGACAGTGAACAGAAAAAGACATTAGTTTAATCAGTAATTAAAGTATTGAGATTGATTATGAAAGGATGAGAGCGATGAACAGGATATGCAAAATGCATTACTGAAGTGAAAATATATGCACGAAGGCATGTGTTGGGACAAAGTCTGCAAAGGAAGGCTTTTGGTGTGCAATTTGTCAAATGTTGCTAAATCTGGTCTATAATTGTGTTAGAAGTACAAGTAAACTAATTAAATTACAACTGGTCCAACATTTATATCTCTCTTTGCTATCATACAATTTGTTACAATATATATCTTTCATGCTGTAGGATATTAATTGATTTTAAAGTCAACCACAAGCTTAGCTCTTTAATGCAATATGTATCATATTTGTTACAGATTCTGAGATGCTTTGCATCACTTTGCAGGCAAAACTTTGCTCAGTACAATTGTACATAATCTGGTACTTTTCTCCTTATAGATAAGTTGTTGACATATTATGTGGTACTGAGTGGTAAATATACTGAAATGATTTTAGTCTATATTGATTTTTACTTTATTTAAGAACCAACCAAGGACTTTAGATTAACTTTCCCTCCATTTTATCTTTGGTCAAGCTTTTAAGAGTTAAGAACAACATTAAAATAAAATAAACTCATTTTCATTGCTTATGAAAAGTGATGAACAAAGCAGTGTGTTAAAACAGACCGCTGTAACGAACCCTAACACCCTGAAGAAACGCGCTACTGGAGCATGCTAACACCAGATTCTGCTAGCTAGTGCTAACGTTTGTGTTGTGATTTTCTTTATTTGTGAACAAATAGTCTTCCTCAATGTCTCAACAATGAATTGGCTTTTATCTGTTTCTGTATTAGATTTAAAACTTGAGAAATCTTTTCTGAAACGTGCTTAGAAATCATGTTTGATATGGTTGTAATGTGGAGCAAATTGTAATTTTAAAATAAAAACATGCCTGCTGTGGAAATGTGGACGGCGTTATTTCAGTGAGGGCTTTATGCAAACCTTGCATAATTCCCATGCTTTTGTAAAATGTCTGTATATGGTAACTTATGTTCACATCACAGAGACCACAGTGTGCAGACATCACACTTTTATACAAGTATTACACAGAAAAAAATATAAACAAAAACAGGTTTTCATGTGAATTTTATAATCTTGTGTGTCATTTTCTGTGCCCATGATAGCATATGGGGCCAAAGTTATCACTGCAAGAAGTATGTGATGCAATCGAAGCATTTTCCTTTTTTATAATACATCCAAAATACATACATTTGAAAGTTTAATGAACTTTTTGGGTCAAATTTAACCCGCGGTCACACCATTTATGCACTGGTTACAAAACATTAAGAGTAGAAGATGATCAGCTTTACACTTAACAGTCACCTCTGTTCCCATGTTTCATTTTGTCCTCAGTGACTTTCACCTTAGTACATCTTTGGTCTCACACACACACACACACACACACACATGCTTACCATGCATACACAGTACAAACAGCCGTTGGACTGTCCGGTTGTGGGCAGGTACAGTATGCTTATGCGTGTGTGCGCATCTGTGTGTATGTGTATGTTTGTGAGTTATGTCCTTGCTGCTTGTTATGCTTAATTAACTGGACTGGGAGGGTTGATGGACATCTGCTCTCAGCCTGCCGTTTAGGGTAGCTTGACCCCCACAAAGTATGTGTGTGTGTGTGTATGTGTGTGTGTGTGTGTGTGTGTAACAAGCAGGTATGGACATTGGCCAAGACTGTGCCAGATAAACGTTGGATTTCAGGACCAGATGGTGCCAGCTAGCGTCCTCTCTGTAGACTGGTGACCGCTAAAAGCGCTCCTTCAGATGTAACCCCATTGCCCTGCATCAAACTGTCAGAGAAAGCAGCAAAGTGGCCAAGTAAACACACGGAAAAGGCCCAAACAGACCAACTAACATAAAAAATTAATCTTGTGGTCATTTTGCCTCATATGTGGTCAGGCAGCTGACTAAAGAACAACGTATTAGTGAAATAAAATGATTTGCCGCTGCTTTATTGCCCCCATTTCAATGAATTCCCTGTTTGTGACTGTTATTCTGCTTCCAGTTTGTTAAGTAGGCACGGAAAATATGACTTCTTGCTGTTGAGATTGTTGTTTGTTTCGCACCTGTAGCATCAGAAACTTTTCTAGGCGTCCTCCAGGGTCTCTCCACCATATGACCTACCAAACTCCTGAATGTTTAAGCCTTGCTGTAGTTGCTCCTTTTGCATTTCTTAATAACTGTTGGTTGACATGCGATGTATGGCTACTGGCGTCTGAATGGTCTAGGTCACAGGTGTTATAGGGCCTTGCTTTACACCGAGCTTTATTAATATAAGTGAAAAAACATTGTAGGAGCCAATTAATCGACTTGTCTATAAATGGCATGAAATGATGTATGGAGGTGTGTGTTAGGCCGGAAGGCCAAATAGGTTTGACCGCTTTACTGGGAGCGCTTTAATGCTTTATTGGAAAATAGTTCATACGTATGATTATGCAAGATGCCAAAGAATGGATATAATAAATCGGCTTTTTATATGCAGAGACAGTGTCTGGACTATGGCATTGCGTCATCAACACCAGGTAAAGAGAGTCGCCTAAAATTCCGGTTCTTAACACTCCAGTGGCTTAAAGCATTGGCTTAGCCCCTACAAACATATAACCTGAAATAATATCTGCTGGTGCCATAAAATAATTACAGTTTGTAAGATTTCCTGAAATAAAAAAGCTGTGAGATATGTATTTAAATTCTTAAACGTAAAATAAAACACTCAAAATTGCTGCTTTCTATTAGAATTTCTAACCTCAGTCTGCATTGTTTTTGGCTTTACATGTGTGTTTTACAGTTTTTTCAGACGGGCAGTGTTTATCTATAGGATGCCATAAACCGGATGCTAGAATGGGGCTTCATTATGCCAAATCTCTGATTCAGGTGCTGCCCGGCAAACATGCTGACTCAGGTATTTAAAAAAAAGGCCAGCTGACACTACATGTGATTTAGTCTTCTTCTCCTACCCGGGTAGGTTCCTCCTGTGTTATCAGTGTTAAAAATGATGCCTATAAAAAGAAGAATGAAACTGGTCCTGTAGGTTCAATGGGGATCCTAGATCCACAGACTGCAGTGGACTAGTCCAGGCTAGATCTCAGACTAAACATGGAGAAGCAGCATTTAGCTGCAAACAAGCAATTTATGCAAGCAAACCAGTCTTTGCACCTTATATAATGCTTTTAATGTTCTTTTGTAAAGCCCATTTTACATGAAACATACGATACAAATGAACTTGCCTAAAGCTGGCTTGCCAGCATGCTTCCAAACTATTACTATATTCCACGCCTGCCTCTTGTCTAAACTTTCCTCTGCCTTCTTGTCTGTCTCAATCTGTTCTCTCTCTGCAGTTGGTAGCATGCTGGTCTTTGCGCCGCTGCTGTTTTCGCTGCCTTGCTGTGAGCCCTCTCCCCCCTCCTTCCCTAAAGTTTCCACACCCTATCCTATCACTTCTCTCCTCTGCTCTGCTGTACGTCTAACCTTCCACCCCCTCCACCTCCTCCACAGTGTCTTGTGGATTGCGTTGTGCAGAGCTGTCAGTCCCTAGCTGGGCCTGCCAAGCAGCGCGTCCCGGTCAGAGGGGAGGCCAGGGCAAATGGTCGGGGCGTCGTTGTGGGTCCAGCCGACCTCCCACCACTGAGCAGTGGACCCCCTCAACAGATTGAGCCTCCAGCTGGCCGGCACGGGGCCCGCTATGGCCCCATGCTGAGAGCACACATGCCACAAAGCACAAATTCCCACTTGCACGCAAACATGCACACATATAACATGTGCATGTATAAGACACATGCTCGCCCGAACACAGACACAACAATGCTGTCTCCCTGAAATGATGCTTCTATACAACTGTAATGCAGTCTGTAATGCAGGGGGAAAGGACTGGGTTCCATATTACATCTAAATGAAGTATTTTGCAAATACAGTACATAATTACTGTAACACCTCATTTATCATCGTTCCCCATAAAGCTTTTTATGCTTGGTGTCATTTTCTTTTTACTTCTTGTTGTCAGAAAACAAAAACAATGCTGATTTGTAATACTACAAATATAATATTAACAAGCAGCATGATTGAATTTGAGTTTTTTTGCAAACAATGGCCTCTGCTGGGAGAGTTAAAAATGTTGTACAGTGGCCAAATCAGCCCAGCAACCTCCTGCTGACCTTCACTCATTAAACCAACAACGGTGCCAGAAATGACTGCCTGCTAAAAACATCCAAAACAAAACAAAACAAAACAATTCATCTGTGTAAGAGCTCTGATTCTTTCTCATTTCTAATTCCTTGAAAATGCCTTTGTAAACACAAAAAAGCATGAAGAGCGAATCACAATTTACATTCTAAACCATGACATGCATTTTATATGAGTGCTCTCACGTGATACTTTGATTTAAACAACGCACTGAAAATGAGATACACGCACAAGAAGACAAAATTTATGCTTAAAATGACAAATATGGACATATAATAGAATAAAATACAAAAATTTATGTTATCTTGAGCACATCTTTTGACTTACAATAAGCCAAAAAATAACAAAATAAAGATAAATCCTTTTCTGAGGCTAATTTTGTATTTAATCAAATAAGTTTAAACTCATAAATATGCTTTAATTCATTCTTTTATTTCATTCATTTTACATGTTTAAACATACTTGCTGTATGACTTTAATTAACATAATCACTTGTAAATATGTTGTTTGGGGATTTTGGTTCATTTAAGCTGAAGTCCATATCGTGGTGGTTAGCTCTGCACCACTGCTCCAGCTACTCGTCACCATGGAGTACAGTACAGCACGGATAATGGATGGATGAGCTCAAGACCAGTATTTTTCCCAAAGCTGAAGTACAGTGGAGTTTCTGTGCTTTTAAAAAGACACCCGGTGAAGGACTGATAAAGAAGAAGAGTTGTATCAGTGATCACTACCCATCACGGGGCTAACACAGAAAGAGACACCCAGGCATTTCCATCACCGATCGAGTACCAGTGAACATCAATTAACCAGCACGTTTTCGGACTGGTGGAGGAAAGCAGCAACATCAAGACCATTAAAACTCAATGCAGAAAGATACGATTTGATCACCTTACTGCACTAAAACAAAGGTTTGGGCCTGAAGCTCTACTTCCCTTCACAGTTTTCTTAGTTACAGAAATAATGCTTCAATCTTTTCCCACTCATACATGTGGATATAAAACTGGTAAACTCTTACAAATTCACAAATTCTTACCCCTGTTTTTGCCTTTATTTTCCTGGAAAGATGTCAGTGACTTTAAACCCCATTTGTCACAATTTCTACACAGATTTTAATCAAAACTGTCACATTTCTTTAAATCACGTTTCAATAAAAAATTCAGTAAATATTTTATTCAGTTTCATAAAGTTATTTAAGAATATTTTGGACCAAAGTTAAATGTGAATACGGTACAAACCCGAACTTCTTTTGACATACTTTGTTTTTCACCCTGATTCTTGATTGAAGTGTGATGAAAAATAATAAAATGTTATTGCTTAAGCGATTAGTAGGATTTCATTCAGTGGTTAAAAATAAGAAAATGTGTATAATGAGTGTAAGCAATGAGATTAACAACACAATAACTTCCTGTTTATGTGCTTAAAGTGCATTGTACTGTTATAGCTCATTAGGAAGCCAGTGTATCTCAGTTAATTCCCAGTTTGTCCTTTCTGAGTTCACTCCCTGATTCATTTTTCTTCCAGGTAAAATTTTCACCCTGTCTTTATTAGATACACTTGCAGAGGTAGCTTTCCTACCTGCTAAGGTCCACTGGGCCCCCAGGCACCAGCTCAGAGGCCTCCAGGGGCCAGAGGAGCCAGGCTGCACACTGTCGGTCTGCAGTCTGTTCTCCAGTTGTGACAGCGAACACATCCTTATGATGACAATTAGTGGCTGTTAGAGAGCACAGATGAGCAGGGGAGGTAGGACGGTGGTGGTGAGGGGGGACAGGGAGAGGGAGAGGAAGGGGGGAGGGGCAGGTAGTGCAAAAACCAGGACACAATTAACAAACATGGGAAAAATACCTGCTAATGAGGACAGGCTAAGCTCAAGGGGACTGGTGAGATGGAAGGGTGAGGGAGGGGAGGAGGGATTATGACTTTAATTCTATATCAAGGGAGAGCAAGAAGGGATGGGGGGTGGAGGGGCAGAACAAGAGTTACTTTGTGACAACATGCATGTGAGGCTGAAAGAGTAGAAAAATGACACAGACACGTGCAGCTTTTTGTAACTCAGCACATCAGAAGTGGTGAAATTTACTCTGCATATGAGCAACTTCACACAGTGATAAATCTCATTGCTTCTTCTTCTCTCCGCCCGCTAAGCTCGTTATGGGGATCAAACCAATCAGAAGACGCTGCAGCGAGTGAAAATTTCCCTGGCAGTGATGTCGTTATGCACTTTGGTTTGGTTCTCGTCACCCATTCTCCAAACCAACGAGTATGCAGTGCGTAGTAGATGCAACTTAGCATGTTAGCATGCAGCAACTGACCTTAGCAGCAGTTTATTTCCTGTTCCATTTTAAACCATTTCTGGTGTGGAAAAGCGGATGAAACAAAGATATCTGGGTTTAGCTTAGAATCTGTGGGTTTTCACATGTTCCTGCTTTTACTTTCTTCCACATCTCTGCTCTTTTCTTCCATGGATGTGGCTGGTGATGCATCTGAATCACCTGTGACTGGACTGATTACATCTTCCCTGACAGCGCTCTATTCCACAGTCACTCAGCACATGCTTTTATCCAAAGCAACTTACATGTGAAAAGTGATCATTAAATGAGAGCGACTAACCTAACATGCATGTCTTTCAGGTGTAAGGAAGCCGGAGTACCCAGTGAGAACCCACACATACACAGGGAACCTCCCACAGCCGAGACTCGAACCAGCAACCTTCTGGCTGTGAGCACTGTTCTCATTTGCTACTACATGTGTTGTTTGTTAGTTGCTGTTGCAGCGTCTGTTTTCATGTCTTAAGTTCTGTAATAAACTCAAGTTACTCTGCATCTCCTGCTGCCTCCTGCCCATTTCTGCCTGCGTTTGGGTCCACACCTCGCTTCTCCACTCCTCATCGCGACAAGTTTTAATCAATGCAGACTATTTAAGGCATAGCTAGTTTAGTTGTGAGTACTTGGAAGACAAACATGCACTAAATGGGTCACACCAGCTGATATTAACAGTGTCATGTCACATTTAAATGTCAAACTTGTTAGAAGAGACATTTTCAGTTTAGCTCCTGACTAAACAGGAGCTGTGCCTAAATCCACTAACCCAGTTCAGCATCCCTTAAGTCTGAATATGAAATTCCCTGTGATCCCACGCCACCATCAAACCCCTTTTCTTCCCACGACCCATTTCCAGTTTTCCACGAGCAGTGCACCTATTGTCTCCCACTCAACAATGAAAGGGTTAATGACTTGCTAAGCTAAAGAGACATAAAGCCAAAACAACTAAACAAAAAAAACAACCTACAAAGTCCCTCCTCCTAAAGGAAAAGAAAAGTGTGACAATGATGCCATGCAGGGAGCACAAGTCATCTATTGTTGAGAGCTGACACGCCGTATTGTGCCTGGCAGACTACATTGCCTCATACCAGCTGGGATGTGCTGGCAGGGGAAACAGAACTGACTGTCATCAGCTGGGGGAGATACAGTGTGATGCAAGCAGCATTACATCACACAGGATCGTCCAGGCGTTCACTGTCACACTGCTAACTTGTGTTTGGTGACCTTCGATGGGCTGTAAGAAAGGCTATGGGTTCATCTGAGGACTGAAAGCACAGGCTGTCGGTGTTTATCATCCTCAAATTGTCAGGAATTGGGATAAATGTACTGTTATTGTATTGGTTTGAGGTAGATATTATGCAATCCGATTGATAAGATCAGTAGCACCATCAGTTAAGGGCTCAAACAAGATTGTTTATTAAACCAGAAAGTAAAACAGCATATTTTATGTGGCAGGTGTGTCTGAGAATTTAGACATTTGATGGCACTTTTCTTTGAACATATTTGATATCAACCAGAAACAAGCATAGAACAATATGAGTACCATAAATTTTATATAACTTCCACAAAACTAAACGTTTCGTGAGCATGTCTGTGTGGAGAAATGCCCCCGCACTTACTCGCTAGTTAAAAACCTTGTAAAATGCTCAAGACCGAATGTCTACAAGTAATAACACAATTAAAATAATGTCTCCCCATTATCAGTATGCAAACAAAATTAGCTGCGGGGCTGTCGTGTCAGTTTTGAACTGATGATAATGTTGACCTAAGTGCTGCACTTAGCGCACACACACAGGCATACACAGATGCACGCTGGCAAACGCTTTACGCAGGTCCTAATTGCCTATAAATGTCACTGTGAGTCAGTGCGCGACTGTCTTCTGCTAAATTAACTAGTGGAACTGGCACCGCCTCATTAGACAAGAGATACACGACACAGTGAAAATGCAACACACTGGTCAACAATCAGTTTGCAACTGCAGGCTGCAAACCTTGAATCCCCCTGGGATTTTATCAAAGACAGAAAGAGGTGGAGGTGTGTTTATATGTGTGTGTGTGTGTGTGAGAGAGAGGCTGTGTGTGTGTGCATTTTGTATTCATGCATTTCTACTTGTGTGTTCATCTTCGTCCTCCTGAGGGAAATTAGTTGTCTCTACCCCGCTCTGTCTCAAGGTTCCTCCCTGATGTTTTCTCTCTCTGCCAGGACACTCCCACTCCCATTGGGCCACACTGTAGCTAATTGCTAAATACACTGGCTGTTGTCTCAGATGTTGGTCACAGTCTCTGTAGAAATGACTGCCATTCTGTCTAATTGGGAAACAATATCCACACTTGGGTCACCAAAGATTTACGTATTCGACTGAAAAAGTGCTGATCTGTCAGTAACGCCCTACAATGCACTTCGTGTTTCTTCAGGTCCCAATCACGTCAATTTGTGTTTGTATTATAAGGTCAAATCAAAAGATTCTAGCTTTAATCAGTGGATATTTTAGAAATCACCCAGGCAGCGGGAAATGTACAACCAAAGCTCAAATGAAGTGACCATGTGGGACCAATATATACTTTCTGTTCAAGTGTGCTTCAAAAGTAAAGAGAAGTTTAAAAGAAAGGATTGTTATCAAGCAAAACGTATAGCAACGGATCATAAACGCAAATATTAATAAACTAATAAAAACACATTGTTTTACTATTTTTATTATGGTAACACATCAGGGAGAAGCTGCTTACAGTTTGAAGCTATTTTGAGGTGGAAAATTGTGTTTTTCAACACTTTTTTTTTACCGCCTTTACAAATTTGAAAAGAATTCTAGTTTATTCTAGATCAGGTGTGCCCAAACTTTTTGCCTCCAAGGGCCAAACTGAAAATGAGTCAGTGAGCCACGGGCCAAACATTGCAGCTCTTGTCTGTACGCCACCGCCTGTGGTTCTCCATGCGGATGTGTTGATGCTGCGTGTGCAAAGGCTCATGGGGGATCTTTCCAAGTTAATAAAACT
>JBAMHV010000013.1:4849132-4863888 GCA_037177535.1 Pseudomugil gertrudae
TATGACACGTGTCTGTATGTCAGTGTAATATTTAAAAAAAAACCTCCATTCTCATATTTATGCCTAAATCTGGAATGCTGCCATCTTATTATCTTATTATCTTATCTTATTTCCACTACAATCAGGGACCAATACATATTTTATTATATTTTGACATATTATTTATTCTATTTAATTGCTACTACTATGTGCTAATACTAATAGCCAGTTGAACAACTTATATATATATATATTTTTTTTTAAACTAGTAAAGATGAGGGATTAGTTTTACATGCCAAAGTAATAATCAGCTACTGCTACTTTTGATATTATTTCTATATCTACCCATGTCTTTTGTTGTGCCCAGACCTAGCCCCCAACATTCCCAATGCCTTTTCTAAGCCTTTTTGCCAGAGTCAGCCCTGCTGATCAGCAGAAAAAAAGACGTCCTAGAGCCACGGCTGTTCTTTGGCAATTAACACAACCCAGCAGAAGGCTCAGTGCAGCATCATTGTTTGATGACACACAGCAAAGTGGGATTGTGAAATCAGCTGAGAGACAACAGCTGATCATCCTGACACACCAATTAGCTTTTACGTTCAGTCTCTGTTTCAAGGCAGGAATGATTGTGCATTAGCTTCCTGTATGTACAGAAAACAAAAACTTTAGCAGCGTCATCAAGTCAAATATTTATATATTTTATCAAGTATCTTATTAACTATCAAGTATTTTATCACATTATACTTTTACCATCTATTTGACATTTTAATTCTTGACACTCACTTGTATAAACTTAAACATGCAGTGTGTAAAATAACAGTAAAACAGCAAATGAATGGAAAAATCAGTGTTTCAGAAAGGATTTGGAAAACACAAACGATCAGGATAAGAGTCTAAACTAAAACCGGACCCTACAACAGCAGTGGAGTTACTCATCAGAAAACTTGTGTAAAGGTTTGCAATCTTCTCCTGTTGCTCTTTCTCATGCGCTTTAAACCTTGATGCCAAACTACAACCTTATTTATCTCCTTCACAGCCGGTAAAAGATGAATTTGCAAAGACTATTTTTTTTCAAGCCTCATTCAAAATATTTTTTCTAAATCTGCTTGAAAATTACAAGAACAGAGTTTACAATCTTATACTTAACTTATAATGGGCATAATAATGGATATTACACTAATAAATCCACAGTTCTAACAGACTTTGGGCTACGTGTTGAAATGATATTTTACACACACTGACGATGCTTTTTTAACCAGGGCAGATAAAAGATGTAATGTTTTTATTCTTATTGAGAACTAAATGCTTTCAGATTATTGTCTTTAGCAGCAGTGGATGTGCAGAGCGCAGCTCTCTGCAAACAGGAACCAAACATTTATTTTACTTTTTCTTTGGCACATTAGAGTTTATCTCTTCCATTTTCTGCACCCACAACACAAAGGTACCCATCTTATGTTTGTCTCTCTGACATTTCTTTAACATTTTAATGCTTTTGTTATTGAATTTTTAGAAATCTGGGCTTTATGAGATGAAGGTAAAACCTGGTTAAATGGATTTGAATCTAAGAAATGTTAGTATATTCATTCACTGATGATCACTTTCTAATGCAAACTAAAGTTTTCTAAAAGAAAATGTTGCTTTAAAATAAAAAAGTGCTTTTCTTTTACAATGACTTACTTAAAGTTGGTTTAAAAACAGAAAAGGATGCCTGCATATCATCGTATACCACCATACTTCTTTACATTTGTCCTGCCCTGATTCTCTGACGTTTGGAGGTCACTGGAGTTGACGTCTGTCCACTGAACGACACCTCACTGAAGCTCTCGTTGAGGTGGATCTGAAAACCTGCCGTTCCACATTTTGCTGTGCCGTGTAACAATGCCGACAGGACTGGGCCGGGGTCCAGGAAGACAGTCGGCTCTGGAAGCTGTCAGAAGCAGCTCCGTTTGACAGCATGCAAATACATGCAAATGAAGAGCTCCAGCCATGACACCTGCACACAGGAGGAATGGACTGTGCCCTTCCCAACAGAGGACTCAGGATGTTGGATAATGGTGGATACGATGATAAATACACACATTCAGAAATGCGAACACATGCACTCTGCAGTCCTAAGGAGCCTATCGCTCACTGCAGTTACATAGGCTCATTTATTCACTTTTTATTTTTAAATAGACCTCTTCCAATAGATACAATCTTTAAACATATTTAAAGGTTTTTTAATTAAATACACAAATAAATGTATTACTCTTGTAGACCACCACCATCGATTGAATAATGATACTTTCTGTGAATCAATTCAGATTCCTTTAAAGGTCAGGTGTATAATTATAATTTACCATTTAACTGCATAAATTGCTGCTTTTACCCCGGGTCATGATGCACAAGTGACTTAATTTTTATGATGAACAACAGCGACAAAGACTATAAAAGGCCTCTATAGCTAACATTTATTTTATTCCTTCTGGGCCACCATAGCAGCATGGTAATGTAAGATGTAAGAGTAATTAGAAGTGTGAAATTCTGAAACTACTTAAGAAAACAAGTCCAAAAACGTACAACGCTTGCAAGCGACTTCACGGAAAAACATATTCAAAGTCTCGTGTAACAAGCTAGCTTAGCAATAATGCCTGTAGCTCGCTAGATACCCGACTGACTTTTTCCAGAAGAAGCACAGATTAAAAAATGATCAGTGGACTGTGTTGGTGTTTTTAGTATTTCCCCTCATTACCACCCTCTGAGTCTAAACACAAACACATCTTTAACTGATGGAGGATCCTTTCCAGACTGCAAAGGCAAGTTATTTCTGATTATTGTTCAGAGGGTCAGAATCCTGCAGTTAAAATGATCAAAATGCACAACACTGTCTGGCCTCTCCTCGTTCCTCTGAAGTGTTTTGACTCCTGAGTTGACCCTGCCGGCTGGTTTTGGCATTCCAGCAGGCTGGAGGAGAGAAGGAGTGAGCTGTGGCCCCCAGAAACCCCTGTAGACATACAATCTCTCACACACACACACTCACACACACACTCATGCTGTCCTTGGGTTGAGGTGTCCAGGCTTTCTGCTGGTCAGCAGAAAGCGAGCGGCTGTGTGATGGCTGTGTGTGTGATTAAGGGGGAGGGAGGGGTGTAGCTGTCAGAGCAGCCTTAAGTGTGTGTGTGTGTGTGTGTGGGTGGATGTGAGTGTGAGAGTAAAAAAGTAAAGAAGGTGAAGTCTTGTGGCTCTGGTCCAGACCTTGTATCATGTAAACTGACTCACACGCATACCCTCTGAAAAATCTCATATTTAGACCACATGCACACACAGACACACATAAACAAAGCCTCTCCTTTGACCTTGGATGTCTGTTTTTGTGTGTGTGTATGCAAGCAGATGGACAGGTTCATGGACCCTTCGGGAAGAGATGTGCATGTTTCTCCTGCAGTCAGAAAATACAAACAAAACACAGTAAAAAGCTTAAACAATAAAACACGTTCAAAGCTGTTAGTCTGCAAACAACACAGGACAGCAGCTTCACACCACTGAGGTTCTCGACACTTTTCTACCTTCTGGAAACAACTTCACCGTAAGTAAAGAAGGTGAAGTCAGATTAGACCCAAAATTTCAGTGACAAGTGTTCTATAAAATATAAACTAAACCACAGCTGCATGTAAAAAACTATCTGCAGGAATGTTTTATCAAAATTTATGATTAAGCTTTTGTTATTTTTATCAAAAGACTGGATTTTTTCTCCCTTCTTTTCCCACTAACACATAAACATTTAACATTTAATATCATCATGCATGGACTCTGCAATTTGAGCCCTTCAGTGGCGCACTGTATCATGGAGCGGCCCATCAAACCACCGACTCATCTGTGTAAAGTAGTGACACAGAATCCTCCTCTGCGTCGCTCTCTCTGCTCTGTCCTCATGATTGATGACTCCACATACAAGTCAGTGTTTGTCTTCTTCACACCACTTTCTGCTGTTGTATGAAGAAGATATTTATAGGCTTGCAGAGCACTTAAAACAGAGAGGACACTTATTTCTTAACAGCCCAATGATAGATAAAAAACAATCATTTTAGGGTTCTACTTAAACTGCAATATAACTCAGTGTTAAGACATATAACTGCTTCTGTGGAAACTTTTTCACACGGGCGGTGTTGCGTAACTTATAAGTTATTGTGGAAAAAGAAACAAACCAGTGAATAAACAGCATTTGTAACAAGAACAAAATTAGTTATTTGAACAAATATTAATAAAACAGATTTCTGTTGCAACAGATATTTATTTAATTCACACACACACACACACACACAGAAAGTTGTAATCTGGGCCATGTGCACTCATGCAGCAGTAACAGTGAAAAACTAACCCGTCTTTGGGAGCATAATGGCAACCCCCCCACCGCCCCCTCAGACTCCCCACATAGACGGGGCTGTCTGACAAACCCGCCTGCCAAACAACTCAATTAAGCAGAAAAGAAGGCAAAAGAGAGAAGCCCAAACAGAGGAGCGAGAGAAAGAAGGGGAAGAAAGAGGAGAGGAAAACAGTGGAGGGGAGAGGGCTGGTGGCTGTCAGGCCTGGACGACACCCAGCCAACGTTTTGGCAAAAAGCGACAGAAACACAAAAAGAGAAGAAAAGAGGACTGATCTGTGATGTGTTAACTGGAATTCCTGCTTCCAAGGCCACCGAGGGTTCAGAGGGCAAACTAAGGGCCAGGGGTTCATTACCACTCACACACACACACACACACACACATTCAAAGAGCCTCAGAGAAGTGCGAAGTTTTTCCACCAAGACAAATTTTCACTTCTTACTTTCCACTTGTCCTCTGAGTTAAATGAATTTAGGTTACAACCTGTGAGACCGTCTAACTACAATATATTATCAATAAACTGATACATAAATAACAACCTCTCAGCTCATAATGCCTTTATGAATGCCTGAAGGACTTTTGGTTGTTGTTACTTCATCGTTACCAAACTTCTAAAGGCACCCAGACTCACATGCATAAACATAATTTCCAGTGAATAGTCTGATATTTCTGTGTGAGATTATGAGCGCATACATGGTGTAACATGTAAGGTATAACAAAGTGATACTGGAACAGAAAATACACCACCAGTATAATGTGAATGGTACCAGAACCAGAGTTTATACAACTTATAAATGAACATAACGATTGAAAATGGATCATTGTACCAACATTTTGTTAGTAAAATGCTCATCCAACCCTGCTGCTTGTCTCTTAACTTTTCTTAGTTTTGCTCATCTATTTTTATTTTATTAAAAATTTTCTTATAAAACTACAGCAATGATTTAGATATCGTCTCCAGTCCTGAAAAATGAGACACATTTACAAGATTTAGAACAAAGATCGTTTCCGTCTTCTTTTTAAAAATGTATTTAATTGGCTGGCTGATTGAGAGAACCTGGGAACAGGCTCATCAAACTGTCTAAAATAAAAGCATGTGCATTTTATGCGTTATGTCAAATTAATTCTTTGTTTTTTTAGTGAAGATGTATCTAATGATTCTGTGACATAAAGAGTCCCTGGGGTCAAAACCAAAATAGCATGTTTTGTAATACTTTACAATAACACCTTCAATATATTTGCATAAATATGAAATAAACTAATCAAATATTAAAAGTAAAAAATTTAAATAAACTGAACGAGAAAGTACTGTCAGAAAAACAAGTAAAAAACTGGGTCTCTGTGAAAAGAGGTGTTTTTATTTCAGCTTAAACTGTTTAAATGGTTCAACTTTTGAGTAACCAACATATCCTTCTATGTTTATTCTCATTTTAAGTATCAATCACATTTAACAATTATTGTATATCGATCAAAACGTTTGTTTCACAGATTCAGCGCAGGAGGTGTGTGTGTGTGTGTGTGTGTGGGGGGGGGGGGGCTGCAAGTCATTCAGCATGTCCCTGTGAATATCTGTTAATGACTTACTCTTTATTTTACCTTTACCACCTGCAGTGCAAGTTCACCAAAAGGGTTATTCTCAGCAGGCTTTACCTCTAACCTGAAATGACCAAATCATTTGCAAGGCGGTAGAGATCATTTCAGATTTTTGGAAAGACAATACATATCCTGTGACCACACACCATCTCAGCCCGTCTTTTAGAAGCTCGATTGATGTAATGAGGTGACGGTTGATGGTGGCCTGTAAAGTTGTAATGAGGGCCGCGGTGTGAATGGGACAGAGGGCTGGAATGGGTGGGAGAGAACACGATGGTTAATGAGCAGGCCACCAAACTCAGCAGTAACCCTGTTGTATCGGGCCGGTCTGAGAAAGAAGGGGTGACAGGGAATCGGGAATTCCAGGGTGGGACAGCACAGGAGGGCCTGATGTTATTTAGACAGGGAATGAATAAAAGCTGGGTTAGAAAGTAAATGGGGGTCCTGACCAGCCCCTGTGCTCCGCTCATTGTGGTGATGAAATTTATGGCTCAAGACTTCCTAAGCCAAGGACTCCCCACGTTGACTGGTTAAGTGCTATGAAACAGTACGACAAAGACCAGAGGCAAACAGCACTCGGAGATGAGAGGCTACAAGAGAGGGACAAGTGAAAAACAACGTGTATGCCAACATTAGTAACACATGTTGGGTAAGAAAGTAGCTGGATGAGGCAACAGGACAGAAAAAAAACTAAATGACACAAACATTTGATTCAAATATGTTTACATTTTAAATAATAAATGCTAGATGGATACTATAAGATAGGTGCTTGCAAATATACATTGGACTGTGAGCTAGTTGTGACCACCCTTACCACCATAGAGTTGTTTATGACATGTCTTATGGGCCAAAAATAGTCTTATGGGTCAACTTATATCACTGGTACATACTTTTTTCATCCGATTTAATTTTTCTTGACAACTATTCAGCATCTCATTTTCATTTAAAGGTAGAGTACATCAAATGTACTGACATCTAGTGGTTAAGATGGGCAAAATAATGTAATGCATAGCACTGTTGTGAATGGTGATGGTAGCTGACAGTGGCCAAAATTCCTCCAGACATAAACATGTCTTCATCTGATGAAACTTCATCAGGTGCAGCGATGACAACACTACAGGTAGCTACTTCAAACCTGTTCCCATGTTTCCTGTCGTCTATAATGCCTGTCAATGCATTGTTTGCACCAGAGGTGTCCAAAGTCTGTCCTCGGGGGCTGCTGTCCTGCATATCCCTGCTCCAACTCACCTGGTTTATAATAGATAAATCCAACAGCCTATGTAGTTCCACTCAATGACAGAATAAGATGAGTCAGCAAGCAGGGATATGTGGAAAACCTGCAGTATTGTGGCCCTCGAGGACTGGAGTTGGACATCTCTGGCTTCCACCAAACGGTACCCTAGCACCTCAAAGAAAACCAGAACTGTAGTTTTAATGTTTTCGCTTCATTTAGCTGCTGCTTCAGTCAGAGACACTGGCGGCATAAACATCACATCTTCTCTGTATGCTGACCCAAGACAAGTACACATAATTCTCTCATTTCAAGAGGACAAAAACATAACAGTTATTTTAGTGAAGTGATTAAGCGGCATCAAAACATGGTTTTAGGTATGTTTTCTGTCATTTACTTTTTATTTTGTTGCATGCTGAACCTTAATGATTTGAAGATTTGTGACAATGGAAGGAAAAGTATTAAATATTTAGCAGTTTTGAGAATTAATACAAGTTTTTAGGACCCTAAAGTGTTTTTTTATGTTTTATATTACCTAATTACTTAGTAGCTGTGTAATTCTATTTAATGTAGGGAGGATCAGAGCACTCGGGGATATCAAGGGGCTGTTCTGGACAGTTATTCAGATGGAGGCTGCAGATATGTCTGCTTCAAATATGTCACAATAGTTTGGGGTTTCAAATACAAATTTCAGCTATGGCATAGACCTTTCCGGGTCTAATAACATAATACACACCAAGAGAGAGTCAAATTCAGTGGAAAGCCTAAAAAAACATGCCATCTTTAAAATCTTTGTAACGCTCATCAAGCCAAAACTCCTGACAGTCGAGGAGCAACATTGGTGCTTTTCATATCAGAAAGTAGTGATAAAAATAAGTAATGCAAAAGTGACGCCGTTTTAAAAGCCACAATAGTGTTTGCTAAAACTGCTATGTCATATTTTAACCTTTTACCTGGTGAAAATCTGCCCGCACCATCCTCAGGCTGTTTGTTGAGCAGATTTCCTTCCTGACTTTGCTAACTTTAAGATCTCCTACCTCCCCTGAAGGGGAGAGTTTATATCCATGATTATTTCACACAACCCTGCATAAAGTGAAACTAAATTAAAATGCTTCTAAATTAAATTCAGGAGACAGTGTATCATACAGACTTTAATAGATTTTAACTTGTTTGTGTCTATGTTGCTATTCATGATTTTAGCAATGTTTTTTTAAAGCACTGGAAAAACCTGAGATTAAATAGAAATACTTTTTTACTTTAGGAAAAAGTTTTTAGGGGGTATGTAGTTAACAGCTTTTCTTTCTGTGTGTCCTTGTATGTGTGTGTGTGCATTGTGTTACACACTCTCTTCACCCCATTGAACAACAGTGATGAAATGGAGATGAGTTAAAGTGCTAACACAAAGACTGACCAGACCCCTGCATCGCCACAACAATGAAAGCACCAAACACAAGAAAGTGAGAGCCTCTTGGAGAATCATAGCGAAAGAAAGGGGAGAAATTAAAGAGCCTGACATGAAAAAAAGGAAGAGAAGAAAATGGATGGCGAGCAAAGGTAGTAGAATAGAAGGGAACCCCGAGAAAATAGCAAGGTAGCTAATCCCTCCAGAGACATAAAGCAGCTATATGTAAATGAAAGAAGTGAAGTTTTGCCATCTTACTTTGATCTATGAATCCCCTCCTCCCCTTCCTCTTTTCCATCACTCTCACCCTCTTCTCCTTCCTCATTTTCCTTGGAAGAAAATCAAGTCTTATTTAGCTTAATCTCACTTAATAGCATCCAGCACCTCCTTTGTCCTCTCTGATACAAACAGATTCCCTTCTTTTCACCCGTCACCATTCACATATCTATAATCCTCCTATTCGCAGGGTAGCAATTATTTTAAGTATTTTATCAGCATTATGATTATGATTATTTTCATTATCATTATTCATGCAGAGCTTGCTAAGGGCCAGGATGTGGCTGAGAGTGCCCTCCCCACCAGCACCTCTCATTCTGTCTCAGAAAGAGGCTGCCTGCTTTCTTCCAGAAGGGTGGCAAATTTCCAGGAGTGAACTCTATTCAGTGGGACATATTTTCTGGGCGTTTGAACATATTGGAGTGAGAGTAATGAGTAGCACCAAAACACCCGTCCGGGTCCTTAACACACAGAAACATCAAGAATTTGAGGTTGGAGGAGTGAGCGGGGGGCTAATAATCAAAAGGCCTTTTTTTTCTGTGGGGCAGTAATGACATGGGAGGGTTTTGATCTTTTGCTTGCTGGAGAAATGAATGAGGTAAGAAATGAAGACTGTTTCACTGTTCTGGAGTGAGGTTGAGGGAAGATGATGCCTTTCAACTCAGCATCTGAAGTGTATCAGAAATTACAGCGGTGAAGATTCATTGTTTCTTTTTTTTAACCCTTTTTGGGGGGATCGTGGGGAAGGTTTGAAAAGAACGAGGCAAAAAAGAGAACACGTAGCTGATAAATCAGTGTTAAATCTCAGCATATGACGATCAGTCATTTATTTAGGCCTCTTAAATTAAATTAACCTTAATCGATTAAATGCTGCTTTAAAAAGTCACACTGAAGAGGGACAAATGGTGGCAGAGTTACTGTAGTTAAATCACAGCGTGCTTGTGTGAGGAGGAGAATAATTTGGCTTCTCACGGTGGGACACGGTTCAAAATGTAAAACTCTCCATTATGAATGAAGAAAAAAATAATTATTCAGAATAAAATAACGGGCACAGCTTTCTCCCTGCTGCTTTTTCATGATCCATTGGTGACAGAAAAATGAACAATGCAAGTTAAAAGTGAAAAATATTGAGAGACATGAATCAGGCATCATTATTAGAGATGATATGCTTCATAAATAAGTATGGGTCTGGGTTTTTGAAGCATTAGGATGCTGCTCTAAACTATACAACACAATATATTAATATTTTCTTTATTAAGGATCATTTATTGCAACCCTAATGGGTAATATCCTTATGAGTGCACAAACCTGACAGTAAAAACATTGCAACATATTTGTCTTTCAAACTTAATGTTAGAATCGATCGACTAAAGGGTTTGTGCTTATAAATGAGCCTGGATTAACGTAGTATCTTACTGAGCATGTGCAGAGTGACTTTCTTCTCCTTTGCTTGTTTCTCCAGCTTCCTTTAAATCATAAATAATCATCTAAAGTGGAACACTGCATTCATGAGCACCATGCACACAGTTATTACAGTCCACATTTAATATGCAAAATAATCATCCAAAGACGTCAACAGTTTTCTATAACATAAGAAATGTAACAAGATGCATCAAACTTGCAACCAGAAACCGAGATTGTGTTGTTAGATTTAAAGGTAATAAAATACAGGATATGTTCTTAGCGTTAAAAATAAAATCAAAAGATAAATATGAGAAAAATAATAAGGTTTTAAATGTGTTAAAATGTTAGAAAAATAACAATTCATATAAAAATGTTGCATACATGAAACAGTGATCCAGTCCGCTTTGACATCATCTCCAAAGGGTCACTTTGGGAATCTGGGAGCTGGAGTGGAGTGGTTAAATCTGGGCAGTCTGCAGACACCACAGGGACAGAGAGGCCCGCCTGTGGGCCCTGCAGAGCTCCACTGCACCGGCACCAGTGAGGCATCCATGGGGCCCGGAGACAGGATGCTACATTTAGCTGCCGTAGAGGAGGAAGAAGACGAGGAGGAAGAGGAAGTGGAGGTAGCTGAGGAAAGGAGGGATTCCTGGGTGAGAAGAAGCTGACTGGGTCCAGAAATTAAGGGCCACCCTCCAGTAAGTAGCAGCCTGGGGACCGGCCCTGTATTCACACCCATCCCGACGCTTACCTCCCCCAGCAGCCGCCGCATCTCCTGCAGGGATGAACCCAGGAGGAGGATGTAGTTCCTGGCCAGGACCAAGGTGGATATCTTGGAGAGCCTACGGCCTGGTGGAGCTCCAGGCTGATGGGACTGAGAAGAAGCAGAGGAAGGAGAGGAGGCATAAGGCACCATGACCTCTCTCAGGGCATCCATGGCAATGTTCAAGTCCTGCATCCGCTTCCTCTCCCTGCTGTTGATCTTCCTCCTAAGCTCCTGCTGCTCCTCAGGACTTAGTTCCCTTTGGGGTTTGGATGCTCTCTGGCCAGTCTGGAGGCTAAGCATGGGTCCAGCATTCAGGCGGGAGCTGAGGTTGAACCCTGGAGGGCAGTGAGGTAAGTCCTGGACAGACCCAGGGCCACAGAGAGGAAGAGTCTGCTCTTGGGCCCTGATTGCTGTGTTTGATAGTACATTCATTCTCTGACCAGAGAATGAAGAAAAATGTACTAGAACTTCAAAAAATTCACAAACAGCAAAATCAAATCTTCACTCCCTCCTCCTGATAATCTCCCATTTGCTTGAAGAAAATTGCCAGCAGCCATCCAGCACAATAGTGATTTTGCTTTTGGCTTCAGAGCTTTCTGGCTCCTCAAGTGTGTGAATGAGAGCTTCCTGAAGTGGTCGCTCAGTTATATCTCATTTCCACAGCTGCGTTAGGCGAGAATGACAGTTCACACAGAGGAGAAGTGAACTAAATGCTCCTTTCACATAGCTCCACCTCAGCTCAACTCCTCCCAAACACATATCTACGCTTTAAAAACACACTAACCCGTCCAACAGAGAAGAACCAAGAGTCACATTGTAACAGATCACGAGCACAATAACACCTAAATCTGATATGACTCAGGATAAAATAAGACGTGATAATAAAGGGGTTTGTGAGAAAGTGATTCAAATACAGTTAAAACTTTAATCTCCGCTACAGGAAAAGATAGAGGCAGGACTTTTTGCACAATTTGACCTGCAGTTGATGTAACTATGCATAAAATCATCTTCCTGCTTGTAAAATTCTGCTTAATATGAGCTTAAATATCCTTTTAAAGCTTTAAGTGTTATGAGGACTTTCTGCTTCCTGGTAAACTACAGTATTCACACTAAATAGATCACTTATTAGACATAAATGTTTAGTCATTAGTTCACATGTTAAATTATTACACAATCTTTTGGCTGTAATTTTAACCCCTGCTTTCATTAAATTTCTTATCGTTTCAATATAAGTTCACAAAGTTTTCTTGACAAATATATTGAAATGCAGTGACCATGAAAGAATAATCCAGATTCAATAGCACCTATAGCGTAAGTAAAACTGTTTTTCTACCTTTTTTTGTGTTAATCTAATTGAAAGCACTAACGAACAACAGAGAAACAAGATTATGTGCTTAGTGGAATGCTGCACTAAAGCCATTTAACAACTTGGAAACCATTAAAATCATCAGAACTTTGTTAAGTGACAGAGAGCAGGTATTAGCACCATTAACGTGGGTATTAATTGTGCCAGAGAACAGTTCTGGCAAACAGTGAATGGATCCATCATTGTGTGGGGAAGTTAATTGATGGTTTTGAGGTGGAGGTTATTGTTCAGTTTTGAGCGGCCTCGCTAACCAAATTGGCTGGCAGAGAACTGGGCACCGTTCCAGACAGGCAGACAACAGGCCAATTGACTCCAACCACAGGTGAAGCTGGCGTGGGGCACAGAGCAAGGCTGGAAACCTCAAATGTGCCATTCATGAGACACAAAAAGACCTCAGCATCACCCCAGCCGCACAGTGAGCCTGGCCGTCCTCTCTTTGCACTCCCTCCCCTCATCCTCCTTGTAAAGCCCATCTGAAGGGGAGAAAAGGAAGGCAAGGGGAAGAGGAGAAAGACAGCACCGTTACAAACAGAAAGCAAGTTGTTTACGATGAAAGCAGAAGGAGATGCAGAGGAGGAAGACCCTTTCTTTTTTCTCCGCCTGTCCTCTCTTGTCATTCGAGAAGTGAAAGATGTGTGTGGACGCTTCCCTTCCCCACCAGTGGTCCGGTGGCGTCCGGCTGGTGCTGTGATTGAAGCTGAATGGACGGCTGCAGACGGACAGGAAAGAGAGTGCTGCGTGAAAAGGGCCAGGCGGATGGCCCTCGCACCTGCAGGAGAACAGAGTGCAGGCAGCCAGGATGAATGTGTACGTGTATGTGTGTGTGTGTGTGTGTGTGTGCGCGTGCCTGTAAGCTCAATTTGCTTTCTAGTGGCTGTCCAACAATGAGAAGTGTAAAACTGAGCAGTGAATAAAAACCAGCCGGGATGTTTTTGACTGCATTTTGGGATCGTGTCTGTGTCAAGAAGAAAAAAAGGACACCTGCAAGGAGCCACACATACAGAAGTCAGAATAAAGGAGAAAGAAAGAAGCTGGTGTCCCCCCCAGAAAAGCACCTCCCCCCATTTTTTTCTCCACCACTCACAAGGGAAAGAAAAGTGAGCTGGATTTGGCACGGCCGCGCAGCATATCCGCCTCCAGCTTCCAGCTCCTTTTGATGAGGCTGGACCAGGGCAGGAGCACCGGTGGCTTCAGGGCAGGGGGAAGACTAGTGTCTTTATGGTGATAGGAGTACAGTCCATCTGGGAAAGACCAAGCGAAAGGGAATCTGCACCTGGGAGCTAAATGCCTCGTCTGTGTGGAGCCACTTCCTGAGGCTGACAGACAGGAAGACACCTCAGCCAAACTCCTTCATCAATTTATCCTCCGTTACAGGATGAAAATTACACGTAAACTGAAACCACTTGTAAAAAAAAATGGATACAATTCTATTTTATGATGAGACTCAAACAGGCTTTAGTTTATTTTTATTCCTTCTTGGTTTATTTCTTTTTCTTTTATTTCTTTTTCTTTTATTTCTTTTTCTTTTCGCAAAGTGTCACAGTTTAATAGGTAAATGATTCACTCTGTCAAATAATGAAACACAGACAAGTACAAAAAAAAAACTGGTAAGTTTAATGGAATAAACTGGTTTTGTATTAGTAATACCATTTTATAATACTGAGATATGACCTTAAACAGAACAAATAAAGCAATGTTTGTGTAGCTGAGTGCAGTTTTACCTCTCTGGTTACAGAGACAGACTCACAAATGAAGTCAAACCCATCTGTTTGCTGCTCTGGACACAATCTTGACTGAAAGGAGTCAATTTAAATCAGGTCTGATTGAGCTCTTTTGTGTTGCTTGGTGGTGTGTTTGCTGCTTCAGCCAGAGGACTTCTCGTGTTAGTAATGTCTGAACGAAGCCTTCCAATCCCCCAAATTGGTGCAATTACGCAGCTATTTTGTGTCTCCAACTGTTTAGCACCTAATTTATTAACTAATTGCAGAAATATCACAAACCAGGACACAGAAAATGCAGATTTGAGCAACAGTTTTGGATTATTGTCTTGGATAATGAGTGTGTGCAAACCGGGGCTTTGATTTGCCACAATGTGCTGCTTGCAAGAATCCAGATTTCAATATCAAGTATCACACCCCATGGTTGCACGCTGTTGGACAGCTAAGTGATATAGACAAGGCTGCCTTCATGTACTTCTAACAAGTGGGTAAGAAGTGTGAAGGTAAATAAATGAGTGTGAAATAAATCATAAACCAGTGACCTGTCGGAGACTATTGACGCTTTTCCATTAGTACCTACTCTACCCGGCCTCACACGATTATACCCAGAAACAGAGCGTTTCCATCAGGATGTGTCGTGCCGTGTGGTTACATTTTCCG
>JBAMHV010000013.1:4864592-4875848 GCA_037177535.1 Pseudomugil gertrudae
TGTTCCATGAGTCTATTTCCCATGAATAACCATAATCCGAGCCCCAGGTAAAAAGTTACCAGGAAGTCTTCTATCTTAGTGTCGATCTTCTTCTATGGTATTTGTCTTCTTCTGTGGTTTTCTGCAGACTCTGTGCAAAGCGTCTAGAAACTCGCGTTGTGTGGGGGACCCCTCCCACATTAGAGGATTTGTATTGGAAAAGCAGTCCAGTACAATATCGTACTGCCCGGGCTGGTAGAGTCGCGTTGCGCAGGCGCTAATGGAAAAGCTCCTTATGTTAGTGGATTAGTCTCTGCCTTCATCCATTTGTTTGCCTTCAGAGTTTATAACTTACACTCCTGGATACGTAATTTGAGAGGTGGGACAACTTAAAATGTAAAAACAAGGAATTTAGGAAAACTTAGTAATTGTATAACATTTTAACATCTGTGACTTCATCAGTGTATTGTGTGGATTACTGAAGTAAAATGATGCATTCTGCCACTCATTATTCCAGCAACACAACTGCTTTCTGCTGTTCACCATAAATATCTGTTATTATCCAGGTGTATTATATGCAAACACACTGTGGTGTAGTATACAGCTATTACACAAACACAACTCTGCTGATGTGCTCACATTTAATGATTCATGTCAAAATCTTCAAGCTGTGTGTGATGCAACCTTTGGGGGGATTTATGTCATGTCCAGAATAATTATATTTTTTAATGTTTTTAGTGGTTATTTGCAGAAAAAGTTCACGTTTGCTGCACCTTTTTGTGGTAGAAAATAATTCTAATATATTTAAAACTAGCAATATGTTATACCTTTTCATCTAAACAGAAAAACCTGGGTAAGTGCAGCGCTCACATCTAAGTTGTGAGGTAAACTTATTTAGTTGCTGGATGTGACTCCAACTGTATCAGCTTGTATGATGTTAGTAAAAATGATCAATGGACTGGCTCGTCATGGGGCTGCACTTATCAAACTAAACTACCACAATGTACATATTAAAGTCCTCTGATGTTTTAAAAGAGTCTCGCGGTTAAAGAAATAAATAAATAAATTTGCTGACACACACTAAAGCATCATATAGAAACCTTTATTTTAGCGTGACGGGACTCTATCAGTTCTTCAACTTCCAACCATTATGCTAATACATAAGACTAAAATACCAGATGGCAAAGTTGGCTAACTGCCCCGAGGCCCTTCAAAACAAAAGGAACACAATATGCAAATATGATTATGATGTGTGGGCTGTGCCGTTCACTGTACTTGATGGGTATTTAAAGAGAGAGGTCAGGGGCCAGCAGCTCATTTTTTGCTCCCTTAGTGAATTAATCCTTCCTGGACATCATAGTTTATCATTTCCTTTATTTTTGAACCAAGATATTCTCTAAACAAAACTGAGTCTGCTTTGATTCCATTCTACGTGTAAATAAAGTGAGCAGCCAATGAGCCTAAAAGCACCAGTCATGTTTGCAAGTATTCCCAGTTTAGTCAACAAGAAAAGTTCCAATCAATGTTTGAAAGGGCAGGGAGCCTGAACCGTTCACTAAGGAGGTGCACCTGCTGCAGGCTTTTACACCCCAAACTATCTTCTGTTTACAACGTGCAAAGAGACAGTAATGAGAAATTAACAGTTGCCAGTGACTGATTTACTCAATGTGTCAAACAGGTGCAGCAGCAACAATGGAAATATAACAGAGCAGGACTTTTCAGAAGGAAAAAGCTGCTCTGCATCAAAGCAAAGACGGAGGACACACTCGTCTATTCGCCCGAACTCCTGCTCTGTGAGGCCTAGCCAAAGACATGAGAAGATTACAAGCTGTTAATAAGGTGGAACCAATCGGCTGAAGGTCTGCTTTTGTCCTTCCCAGCATGCTTTGTGAGCACTGGCCTGGGATAGTCGGCATTTGGTGCTGATCATAGTGTGGCGGGGATAATGACGGTGGGAGGGGTGTAAGGTTTTAGCCCTTAGGCCTTTGTGAAAGAGAGCCTAAATGCCTCACTTTCAATAGCTGCACACGCTCAGTTGGTCACGGTTGTTTAAATACAGATGGGCAATTGCCACATTCATATTTCATGTTGCTAACAGCTCCACTGGCATCTCAGCTATTCTACGTTTCCCTCCCCCACCCCCTAAAAGCTGTATTTCTAAATTATCCTGTATTTTCTTCATTTTCAGTAGATTCTGAATGTTTTCTTTCATTGAAAGGTCGTAACAGTCAAACTAAAGCTGTTTAATCTTTCATTTAAAATGACCCAAAGCACAACACGACTCTGCGATTCTCTATTGTCGCAGCAGATGTTCCTCTCTGAAACAATGCCACCAGGGATTTGCTGGGTGTCTGCTATTAACACAGTGTTAGTTAACCCGTCCCCCAGCAAAATATCCATAAAACCCCTTTTCTATTTAAACGTGACAATGATGGATTCCCAGATACTAAAGTTGCACTGGAATCCTTGTCCAGAGTCAAACACAGAGCTTCTTCTTCTCGCCAACAGTCTGAATGTTGTGGTGGGTGGGTCTGTTTCTTTTTGGGTTTTATTGCTGGTGCAAGGCCAAGGGTGGGTTTTCAGGGGTTATCCCTGTCTGTATGGAGGGCGGTGCTGGGGGGGCAAAGTCACTGTTAAAGTGAAAGCTGATCGCAGTATGATGGATGAGCAAACATGTCTTTGAGATTAAACTTCCTGAAGTAAAGCGACAACAACGAAAAAAGAGGGCATTGAACTAAAAGACACAGAAAAGAAGAACAAGACACACAAAACACATGAAATCCTGTAGTTGCTGGGTTTAAATATTCAGTTTGTCAAATAAAAAGTTGTCATTTTTAAGTAAGTAAGTAAGTAAAGTTTATTTATATAGCGCTTTTAACAGATAAAATCACAAAGTGCTTTACATAAAAGAACAGGTTAAAAATACAGAGACTTTTAACTATTTTAGTCTATTTTTAATAGTTCTATCTCAGAAATGAAGCAGTTGAGATTTGTTGTGATTTTATTTATATGCGCATACAAAGATCGAGCAGATCCTAAATCAGCCTTAAAGTAGCACTACATATTAACTTTAAGTATTTTACCACACACACACACACAGAGCACCACCACCCCTGAAATAAAGGACAGCAAACAGGCGTTAAACCATCATGATGGAGGTTTTACTATATCTCTGATTGAAAAGCACAGCATGTGGTACCTGTGGTTACAGCCTGGTTGGGATGGTTCCTGAATGCCTTCCGACACGTTTCGCGCTTGGCCAGCTGGGACCATGAGGCTGGACCAGGACACGGTGCAGGGATCACATCTCACAGCTGACCCGAGCTGTGCAAAGGGAATCCACCAAATAAAAAACGTTGCTTTGATTACCCCAGTTTGCTGTGACTTTAAGAGAAAGGGAAATGAATTACCTCATGAATGGATCACAAGCTTAAAAAAACAAACACTTTTTACTGTTTTTTTTTTCTTTTTGCTTAAAGAAAACATTTTTTTCCTGTTTTACAGACTCAACAAGCTACGTTTAAAACGTTAACATGTTTTCTGGCAGAAAAACCGTTTAACACATTATTTGGACTTTAAATAAATCAGCTAATCACGCTGGCAGATGGATACGGTGAACGTAAGATGATTCTCAGTCATAGATGGACACATCTGTTAACCTGCTCCCTGTAGCACACACACAAACACACACAACTACATCCCTCCTTACTCACAACGTCCTCTTCCTCAGCTCATTCATCTCCTACAGGGCTCCTGCTCTTCACAGACCCTCAGCACATTAAAATCCCCACTAGGACCTGAAAGATCAGACCAAAGCAGCCCCACTCCTTCTCTTTCAGGCCTCCACTTGGATCAGACAGCAGCATGTTTATCACATGTTGGCCTCCCACTGAGATGCTGAGTGTGAGACCTCTTTTTTCTCTGTTTAAGTAAATGGTAAATATACATGTGTTAGTTTATTTCTGTCCAGTATACTCGTGAATCAGATGGCAGGCACTCCTGAGTGTGGAGCTAATTTGATTTATGAAACAGGGAACCCCAGGGAAGCAACAACTCAGAGAGCTGGCATATGTTACAGCGCAACACGATAGCAGGCTTCAGTAACTTGACAAATTGGGGTTGGACCTAATAAAGCATTATACAGTTGCTTGACTGCTCAGAGGGCTGAAATAATTACAAAAATCTTCACACTAAAGATTGTGATTTTGTAACTGGTTTGTTTGAGAAAATTCTCTGCTAAATAAAACCTGTCGGACCCATGTTTGCTTGTTTAAAGTCTCACTTTGAAAGCCAAAGCCTGAAGGAAACGGATGCTTCAAGATAAGAATAAAAACAAACTTTTATTTTTTTTTAATGTATTGCTCTGTTTTTAACTGAAAAGAGAGGGTATGTTGTTTATTAATCTAAAAAACATCATTATTAACAATTTGCATTTATTTATAAATCCTAAGTTTATCTGTTTCCCAAGAAAATAGTTTTAGAGAACAAAGCATGTGAATTAAAACATCTTATTTTCACCATAACTTTTCATTTCTAAACACTTTGATTGGTCAAATTTAGGAATCATACTGAAGCACTGTCCATGTTAAATATAAAAGTTATGGATGGTCAGTTTAAAATAGCTCCGTACTTCCTTATTAAGGGAACATATTCCTCCTAACACCAAAAAATGTATCCAACACAAAAATAATCTAAATTCTGGATGCAAAAATGCTTTAGAAGTATTTTAAAGTGTGAACATTTTGATATATATTTTATTTAATATAAATGTAGAACCAAATCATTGATACGTAAACATCTGCTGGAGCAGCAGCGTCCTAATCTAATGAAGTAAAGCCCTCTTCTTGTCATTTTCACAGCCCTGCTGTTATTTAATCACACATCTAGCCCAGCCATGCACATTAATGCCTATAATTCCTGCAGTATGGAGTGTTCCAGCTGCAGGCAGGCATCCAGATTGTCTTTGGATAAGAAGCACCTGCTCTTACTAAATGACATTGCTGAAATTACTTTAATGGTCACCATTTTCTCTCCTTTGAGCGCGAGTCTCCTGTTTTATGCAGATGCCACCAACCTCCATTGGGTGAAGTTGAGAGATTAAACCTAACAGTCACCAAATCAGCAAAGAATAAGATTAAGTTTAAGGGAGATGTCATGACTTCTCAAATATGTTTGCAGAATAAAGGGTGTTATAACAGATTTCACACATTTAAAGTGTGTTGTGTTGTTTACATATCAGGATGAGTCACTTACCTGACATGTGACATGGAGGAGAGACTATAACACTCATAATATCTCATACTGAGAGAGCACTGATTGAAATGGTAATAATACTTAAACATGCCCAAAAATGCATCATTTGTTTTGAGTTGATCTGATTCTTTTTTCTTTTATCAAGTCAGACTGAAATGCCTCTGGTCCTGCGTGACTTTAGTACATTTTTAGCATATGAAGCATGAACATATCTCTGTTTTCTCTTTGTTCCAAACAATCCAGATGTGGTGAATTATATTTAAGGTGCTCTGTGACTGGAATAACAAATAACTCGGATACACAGAATGATGGTAATGAGACCTACTTTTCTCTCTAAATTAGATGCTAATGTATATTTATCAGAATTGGGGACAGGTGTGTACACCATGCTGTCACTCTCCTGAAAGGCATTTACCAGGCCCTCATCTTGGAGTCATTCAAAGTGCTGTCCACACACCAGACAACTGGCCCCTACTGGCCCCCATCACACCCCTCTGAGACCTCTGTGTTTCTGCGGTGACTGATTCATGTCCTGGTCCTGTTCTCCTCAGCTCCACTTTGATGTTTAATCCCATCCTGACTGTGTCCTCCTTCAGTCCGTGGAGCCGCTCGGCCGGTCATGAATATCCAAAGGTCTGCTTACTTGACAGGATTATCCCTCTTTTCAAAACCACTGGGGACGATTCTTCAGCAACAAAAAACACACTCAATGGATCTCCTGCTCCCCGGCTTTGTTTCTTTCATTTTCCTTCACTCTCTCTGTCTTTCTCCCTTCTGTCTTTGTCCCCATAGGCTTTTACTAAACGCATTGATCCACCCAATCGAAGAGTTCATCTGCTGCTCTTCGTATTATCAGATGCACCCAGAAACAGGAACACAAGCACCACTCACGGCTTATTAGGTATTTAGCTGTGACTTGCACAAACCTGATATATTTATGATTACCCCGAGTTCCAGCACTAAAATTTGGCTCTGCAATCCAGAGGTGTTTGAGTTGAGACTGCAACAATGGCAAAGATCTGCTTGTTTAAAAGGGTGCAGAACCTCAGCTGGCTGAGTTAAAATAAATGTAGTTATTTTTAATACTTAAGCTGCTGTAATAGCCAGTTATGGCACCATTATATAAGATTTATAGCTGATGAAGACCTTAACCTATAATTAGACATGTCTATAAAGGGAAGATGCATACTTGAACAGAAAAAAATGCAATGGTCTGAAAAAAGTTATGCATTTATTTAGACTTTTAAACCACACAGTTAACCAAAAGACAACTGACAGTTATAATTCCTTGTCACATCATATTTAAAACATGTTCTGGTACTGAGGATGTTAAATGAAGTGTTACATTGCTCCATGTTTAAAATGCTTTCAGGATGACAGGCTTGTCCAGTTACCTTTATCCTCTATTCTTTTAGCAATGCCTCTGTAATGGGGACAGGGTGTGTTTTTGAATTGGCTTGCTGGGGAAAAAACATTTTGAAGTATATGTTGCTCTAAAATCTTCCTGGACTTTTGTGCATTAAAGGGATATACTTGATTTTATTCTCAGTACAAACAAACACTTCTTATGCAATAATATGGAAAAAAAATAGGTCATTTTATGTTTAAAAGTCAGTCATTTGACTTATTTTACAGTCATTTTACAGGACTGAGTTTTTAGCATAGAGTTAGCAAAAACATGAAATTTAACCTTATAGCATATTTGCTAATAGCATGAGGAGTCTAAAGATTCTCTAAAAGTGTGTGTTTTCTAAATTAACGGATAGCTAATGCATCATTTACGTAGTTTGCTGAGATGGACCACTTTGATAATATTTTAACTATGATCAAAGATACAGAAAAAATAATCAACGAGCTTAGTTTTAGTCTTCTCGTGGCCTGAAGATCCAACTGATGCTTCTTCTTCTTGTGCACGTGACTTGTGGAACGTTCCAGATGAATCGGGCCATGTGTTAGGGTTACAGAACTGAGTGGAAACCCAGGGACAAGACTAAAATGTGCATTTTACTCAAAAAACTGTGATTTTTTTTTAAGTACTTGTAAAGGATAGATGGAATACTGAAATACTCAGAAAGGCAAAAACAAAACTCAAATAGATTTAGGATTTATTAATCACATTTTAGTCCAAAGTAGTGAGGGACAGGTGAACTATGCAGTGTTTAAGGTGTTCATGGTAGGTTTTACCAATCTTACCAGCACATTTGGGATTAGATTATTGTGCAGGACTGTTAGCTAAGTAACTAATGTATTTTACAATTCATTTTTATGTGTATTCATAGATAAAAAGTCCTAGGGAGGAACTGCATCCATTCAGTGGAATGGCCCCTCAATTGATAAACAAGCAGCGTTGCAAAGCAACAATGCCGTCTCAGTACCTGCACAATAGATCTTGTAAAAAGAACAGCATGGCCATCAAGAAGATAGCTAGGATTTAAGTACGCATGCTATCCAACATGAACGTCAAGTTAAAACAGTTAGCGGGGCTCACAGTTCAAACCAAACTGTTAATGGCTTAAAACTGTGCAGAATCAGGTATAGCTTCCTTCATGCTGCCATTACAGGGGTGCAAATTATCTTTGTGGAGAGAATTGCTACTATCCCATTGTTGCGATAAAACTTTTGATGGTTCTTCTTTACACCAAAAACCACTTTCAACTGAAAGGGATGACAGCAAACTGGCTATCAAACTGACTCTAACTGGCTGGAATGGAGTCCTACAAAATACTCCTTAAATGGTGAAAAGCAAAAGTCTCACAGCAAGACAGGAGTGAGGTCCAGTTTCAGCTTGGCCCAACACAAGTGGCTTTCTGGTGGTTTTCTAACAAGCCACCATGTCTGACAGCACGACACTGACGAGGAGGATCAGAGATGATCTGCTAGTGCTTCAACGAGGCTGCAATCCAGCAGATGTGCCTTTGTGAAGGATCCATATACGCTACATACAATTTATATGTAATTTATCTCATTTACCAGTTCTGATCTGTCAATGCAAGTAAAGCAAAGATAATCTGTAACTCTGGCTAAACTCCCCCCATCATCTACTGACCCAACAAAAGAAAAAATCCATGTCAAGCTATGCAGAGGAAATGAAACCAAGCTATAGAAATCAGTGAGAAGCCACTTGTTGCTTAGTTTTCTCATACAGTCAGTGTTTCTTTGTGTGCAGTCCATTGGTCTTTTTTTTATCTCTGATGCAGAGTAAGCAGATGAGGCTGTTTGGGTAAACATCGCTCCCATGGGAAAGAGCAACCTCGGAGGTTTTGGATTCACCTTAGAGCTCCATCTATTCCCTTGTAAGAGTTAAATCCTCCCATTGTCTCCAACAGCTTCTCTGTTTGTTTATCTTCTCCCTCTTATTCTTCCTTTTCTCCATAATAGAGTCTGTTTCTCTTTCTGTTATTCCGCCACCTTTGATGCGTCCCACCAATGTCTAATCCCTTCAGCTAACACAACATGATGCGCAGAGCTGAAAGGGTGTACATCTGTGCAGTGTTTTCAGGAGGGTTTAAATCCAGTTACAACAGTGTAAGACTGATGGCTCCCCTTCTGTCCAAAGTTATGAATATTTAAACTGTCACTGAATCAACCTCCCGCTCTCAGCACCGGTGAGTAAGTCAGGCTGCCACCAACAGTGGATAAGGAGCTATTTATTCAAATCCAGTCACAGGGATGAGAAGCCCAGCTGCTACTGGCCACAACAGGGCTAAAAAGATGCTGCACAGCCAGCTTCTCTTTTAACTTTAACGGCAAGTTTATCAAGAATGTTGTGGAAAAATTCTTGCCATAACTCAGCAATCCAACACATTTTATTTCTTAACTGCTGAGAAGCTGTGCGTCTAACATAAAAGTAGTCGTCTTGCTGCAGTTTGGATTTTAACAAACAGAAAAGGCTAAAATAAGCTTAATATTGATTATCATATCTGTGCCAGGTGGCAATAAACCAATATGTGAGCAGTATGTTGAGCTGGAGGCTGAATTAGGTTAACCGTTATGAAATGTGAGACATCCTCCAACAATTACTCAGAAGGGGTCAACAAAAAGATATTAGGTTTGAAATGTTTGTGGAGGAAAATGTGTTTTAGGTTAATAGAAGCATGTTAGAAACTATTCTGTAAATGTTTAGCAATGTGATGTGTTTATTCTTATCTATTTTATTTTACAGTCATTTGGCAGATAAACATGATAAGCAGTCATTTAGCTGCTATTCTAACATGCATCTCTTGTGGGTGGGAAGTACCGGAGAGAACCCATGCATAGGGAGAACATGCAAACTCCACATAGAAAGGCCACTGGACAAACCTCCCCAGCTTAGGCTCGAACCAGCGACCTTCTTACTGTGAGGCCACAGTAACCGCTGCACCACCGTGCTTAAAATGCTTGTATTGTCACATAAATGTTTCTCCTCAAACTACAAACTGAATCTGTCAAATAAAAAGAAGAAATATGCAATATTATCTTTCTGAAATGCGATGAATGTGTTTGGTAGAGATTGGAGAACGTTTCTCGTGCTGCTTCAGTTACTTTGCAGCACATGAGATGGAGAAGTGGAGGATGGGAAGGTAACAGATTTAAGGGGATCCATATTGCAAATAGACTTGTTACTCATGCCAATACTGTCACAATGCTGCACAGACTTTGATTTAAACTTCCATTTCTGTTATAAAGAACAGTTAACAGCTTAAACAATGTTGTCTTATGATGCTCAGGAGTCACTGGTGTTTAGACATCTGAGAAGAAACAGATGTTCCCGTTTGCGCTTAAATTTCCATAAAATGTTTTATTTTATTTTGTCAGTGATAAAATTTAGTCTGCAAATATAGTGAGAAACAACTTTCTCCTTGTTGTTGTAAATAAACATGATTATTATAATTATTATCTTCATCTTTTATGCTTTAATAAAGGTAAAACTGAGAGTGAGGATTCCTTTTTCAATAATTTCACATTCAGTTGCTGTCTCTGCAAAATGCTGTTTGATCTTTAATCAAATATATTTATACTGTATAATCAACATTTGATATTTTTAAATGAATAAATAACTTTAATTATCACTTATTTATACTTATAAATCTTTTAATGGTCTATAGAATTATTTTCTTCAAACTTATTTGATCTGGTAATCTAATTTTTGTTGATGACAAATTAAATGTGGAAATAATTCAGTTTATATTCAGTGTAAAAGCATCATTGGCCTGAGTTGTTGATATCTGCATCATTTAAGGGTGCAGCTAAAATGCATGCAAAATATTATAGCTGCTGTGACCATAAAGAGCAGAACCGTCAGGGTATTTAATGAGCTATTTAAACTCAAAATATTTGATGAGAAAAAGAAAAAAACTAAAAAAAAAAAACTGAGTGAGAACAAAAACTTATGGCGCCGAAACACAGATGTGTTTTCCTTTATATTGATGCAGCAGCTTTTAGGTACTCACAACAAAGTTGGCTTAAGTTTAGCTTTCCTGTAAGACTTTAGGAAAACAATTTCTTAGCTCACTCCTAAATAAACCTTTTTTTTTTATTTCGTTGCACTTATTGACCTCTTCCTCTTCGAAACGCCCTACAAAATCCTGCAGGTTTTTGAATAATTCAATTCCAGTAATGAGATGAATAAACAAATGCATGCATGAATATTCAGGTTTCATTCATATCGTTCCAGCTTCAAAAGCCTTTGGAAAATATTGCAACAGCATGAACAAGGTGCTGTGCAGCTGCTGGTTCTTCCTGAAGCTCGATCTTTGCTCATCGCGGTTTCTCTCAGCCAGCACAAGTTTGCTGAAGACAAACTGGTTAAACGCAGTCTTTCTCTTTAAATGTGAAAAAATACTGTGAGGTTAGAATTAGAATTAAATTAGTCTTTAAAACAGTTTGAAATTGGACGCAGATGTCTGTAAAAGTGTATAATGTTTATAAGTTTCCATGCATGCCTAAAAGTCAGACACCTTAATAATAAGAGGAGTGACTTATCACCTTTTTTGGATAAATTATAATACATGTAACGGGTTTCACTTAGAATTAATTAGTATAAAT
>JBAMHV010000013.1:4910817-4922306 GCA_037177535.1 Pseudomugil gertrudae
TGTGGTCCTCATGGAGAGGACATCAACAGCTTGACTGAGTGTGTGACAGATTATATGGACTCCTGTGTGGACGGCACTATCCCGGCAAGAACAGTGAAGACCCTTCATTAACTATTTTTTGTATTTAAAAAACTACTACAATTCGGATTTCCCTCTGGGATCAATGAAGTATTTTTCATTTAATTTTCATCCACTTCATCGGACTGGCGTCACTTTTTATCGAGCTACCATCTCATCTGCTCTCACTCACCTCTTGTCGAGTTACGTCCATGTTCCAGATGACGATGCTTCCATCTGAGCTGCAGGAGATGAGCTGGCGGGTGTGTGAGGCGTAGCACAAGCCCTGAACCTTGTCACTGTGGAGAGTGCACATGCACGCGCAAAAATGAACATTTTATATGCTTTTTTATTATAAAATACTCAGCATTCATAAAAACATGCTAACCTACGAGACATTTTGCACCATTTGATGGTAGAAACTTAAAACCCTGTGGTTCACCATACGATACTGTTCTCCTGCACACTGGTGAATATTAGAAAGTAGAAAATTACACCACAGACTTTAAAAAGTGGAGGTTTCTGCCCATTTTTTAAAGTCAGGTGTTAAGGGGTTAAACAAGTGAGGATATAAGAACAAAGTATCTGTCTATTCAGCTTAAACAGCCAGCATGGTTACAGACACCGAGATGTGTTCCAGTTTGATTGACATGGTCATCTAACATATCATGATCCGTGCAATAATGTTTTTAATGTGCAACATATTTTTCAGACATACTGTACACATCATACTTATATCTGCAAATAACTCGAGTGTGCACATCTGTTTTTATTCTGTTTTTATTCTGTAAAATATTTTAAACCTTAGATCTTTTTATTTTATTATTTATCTTTTATACTGCTTTCCTTGCACTGACGCTGGGGCTTGCCTAATCTCGTTGTACATGTGTATAATGACAATAAAAGGCATTCCAGCATTCCATAAATGGACCATTATCTTTGTTCTACTAAGCAAGCATTGGGAGAGAGTGATAAAGACATTAACTGGTGCCATGATGGTATTGATAGTGTTAGAAAACATGCAAGATGTTCTATGGAAGAGCATCATACATGCATGCATCACAAATTCACTGAATAAATGTTGTCTTTAAGTGACTATGGGGTTGATTTTTGTCAGGGTGAAATGAAGAGTGACAGTATGGAAATGGTTTAAGCTAAAAATGAAAAAAGAAAACGTGTACATACGAGCAGCTGTATTGGTCATTTGGCCGTATTAATAAAGTTGTACACTTTACTGTGTTTAGAAGAATTTGTGAAATTGTATCATTTGGAAACGTGCAACTATTGGAGTCTACTTGAGTAAATTGATTTCCTATCACATTATCTGCAGGTGTCGGACTCACATACTGATCTTAAGTTAGATAGTTGATTCAAAGTATTGACACAGAGGGCTGGTCTCTGCTGAAAGTGTCCTTTCATCATAGAAGCTACTGTTCGATCAGGCTGGAATGTCTTCATGGAGCCAGCTTACAGACATTTTTAAATCAGTTTAGATATAATAGAAACAGGACTGTGATAACTGTGAATGTTTAAAATACTGAAAAAGTTTACAGCATTGTAGCTAGCGGACTTCCAGTATTCACACGTTGGAGCCCGAAAACCATATTGAACCATATTATCAGTTTCCCCGTGTAAACATGCTTAGTGTCATTTTTACTTGTGTCCTTGTAGTTCAATAGCGGTGCCCTTGCGTCCTCCGATGTCCCACATGATGATGGAGTGATCCGAGCTCCCAGAAAACAACACCCGCTGGACAGGGTCCCAACAAAGGGCCGTCACATTACCTGTTAGGACCCACAACACAGAGACGAATATGGGAACGACAGTTAGCATGGAACAAAAAAACAGCAGGCCAAGTCAAGCGAATCAGAATATCTTCACAGCTTCAGATGGTTTTTACTTCTCATTTTATTATTACTCTTTTAGAAATGACGTGATGTGCAGCTCCTGTTCCCCCAGCTGCTGCAAAAAACATATATTTATCACTTATTTTCTTATAATTATTCATCAACTGCATACCAGAGGAAAAGAATCAAATTAAAATCCACTTTATGCTTTCATTTTGCACTCAAATTCATATTTTAAAAAATGTGAATACGTCCTTATCTTCCCACTCAAGTAATCAATCTGCAGACTTTCATATAGCTTTTTTATTCCATAATGGTAACTTCCTGGTTTGCTTGAGCACTGATGACAGGAGAAATACAGCTGCTAAAAATAATTCTGAATTGACTCAATAAATCTTCACGCTGGCCAAGAACAACCGTTTTAACAAGAGTTAGAGTGAAGCATGATGTGAATTTAAAGCAGCTCAAATTTAAGGTTTTCATGATTTTTGTCTAAGAACAAAATAATTAAAGTGAACAGATGCGATTTCTCTTCAGGAAAAGCTGTTATTGTTCTAACAGAGCTCTGAAACTTGCATTTTGCATTACTTCAAAAGCTTTTCCCAATTTTAATTTATTGGAAGAAACAAGAAGTTCATGAAATGCTCATTCATCCTCCAAGTTAATAATTGTCAAGTGTTTCTGGAATCACAACAGAATAATCCATTATTAATGTGTTTTGAAGACAGTTTGGGGCTAAAACAGATGCTGTAGGAAATCAGAGCTTCATCAATGCACCAGGGCTTAAGATAAAGTCTATATTTATTACAATCTGCCGATTATTTAATTAAATACGAGATTATTTTCTGGTTTCAAATGGAAAAGTCCATCTAAATATTAGGGTTTAAATCAACTAAATAATCGATCATTTCAGCTCAAGTGTTTACAGATTGTGTGGGTAGCGTACCGGTGTGTCCTTTGAAGGTGGTAACCAGGCTGCAGCTGTCCTGCTCCAGCTTCAGTATGGTCACCTGACCAGACTGGTCCCCCACAAAGGCGTGCCTCGTCTCCACATCAAACCTGGTTAAAGGTTAAGGTCAGACAAATGGCGAAACCATCTCCAGCAGGGAAACTGTCTATGCATTACAAGCTTATCTATTATTAATAAAGTGAAATCAAACTGTCCTTTCAATACAAAAAGCAAGCTTCAACTTTCACTACCCAGTAAAACCCAGTACTAAGTAGATCAAACAGTGTATAAATTATTGGATATAATATATATATAAAGACAGCAATGGGAGCATATAAGTGAACGGCTGAAACATTTCATTGGTGGAAGTCAGAACTGGCCTCTGACCTGGTAAAGTCACTTCAAACTACAATCATTACAACATGTCTGCATGAAGGGAGGAAAAGAAAGAAGAAAAACAAGGCTGATTTTCTGAAATTCAGCTGAGGGAACTTAGAAGATTCTGCTACCAAGAAATGTTAAACATTACACACACACAAAAAATGACTTCAATCACAATAAACCTGAGAGCATGAAACAATGACCTGTGTTCTTTGGACTAAATCACATGACCTGCGAAAGCACTCAAAATTAACCTTGTTACTTTAGCCTTATCCACAGTTTGACAACCCACTGCTCATGGTTACATGTAGAGGCTCCAGACATGCGTCTGACTGCAGCTAAAACAACAAGAAACTAAACATTTAAAACATTTAACCTCACTTTAACATACACTCATTTTAACTAGTATACAAATAAAACTCATTATCACATCTACAGCTTAAGCAAAAAAAGAACTAGTACTATTTGAGCCTGACAGGATACCATCACTCTGATGACCTCATGGCAGCTCATTGGTATGGATCAGTGTCGCTGCTGAGCCTTCACAGCCTTTCATCTGCCCATTACAGAAACCTACTCAGACTGTTTCCTTGACAACAGCATGACTGATGCCTATTGTTAGTCCTTCCCATTAGCACAAACTCACTGGAAGCTAATCTTAATAGCACTTTCTTAAGTTGCCATAGCCTTAAAATAAACAATGCTGTATTTTTTTCTCAATCTGAGGCACCTCAGAACGAAAGCTCATTATCGACTCTACTCGCAGTCACTGCACTTTATGTAAGCTAGGAGGTTTGCAGCCATGATATCAGGCCACAGAAAGAGGAAAGCAGAGCAGATGGGGGTGAATAAAAAGATACTGTAGTCCCGAAACCCAGGCTGCAGTCCGATACGTCCCAAGCTGCTGGCCGCTCTCTGAACAGTGCCAGGTAAAGTTTTTGTCCTGGCCGGTGCTCAACAGCCACTCCATCTCCAACACAAACACAACTACTGTGACTTTGCCCTGATGAGCTGCACAAAGAGAAAACAAGCAAAGATAAAGCAAACGTGGTTCCCAAAGTGTGGGAGTCTACGCAGGAACAAAAGGCATAAAGGTGAAATAATTGTGCTGCATTGGCTCCCCGTGTGTTTCAGTATCAATTTTATGGCTCTTTTAGTTGTTTTTAAATGTTTTAATGCTCCTGGGCCTTCTTATTTATCAGGCCTTTTTAAGTTATGAGTCCTTGCAGGCCATGAGTTCCTTTGGTACCGGCCTTTTATCTGTTCCTAAGGTCAGAACCAAAACATTTGGTGAGGCCGCCTTATGGCCCTCGGCTGTGGAACAGCCTGCCAGAGAGCCTCAGGGTTTTTAAAAAGAGGCTCAACAACCACCTCTTTAATTTAGCTTTTAACTTAATCTTAAATTATATTTATCACATTGTTTTATTAACTTAAGATTAATTTATTTATGTTTAATTATTTATTTTATATATTTTAAGCATTTTTATGAAGTAGGGGGGTGGGTGTAACATTGCTATGTTGTCTTTTTGTGTTTTATGATTTTACTATGTAAAGCACTTTGTGTTGCCTGTGACAGGAAAAGGGCTTTATAAATAAAGTTTAAAGTTTAAATATACAATAAGTTACAGACTAAAACAGGAATGTATTATTTGCCACCTTGTTTTGAGAATACTTGCTGAGTACCACTGCCTTTTTAAGGGAAGATTCGATGTGCAATCAAAGAGGAAGTTGTTGTTTAGGACTACTGCAGATATTCAGAAGCTACAGTTTCAGAGCTAACAGCCAGACATCACACAGGCGCTCAGGGGACAAGCTTTGACTTACAGCATGGTCACACATCAGCTTTACCGGGTTTTGAGGGAGTCTTCCAGCTCATTCAGTGTACAATAAATCAATCTGTGAGTTAAAAAGATCTGCAAAAATAAAAGTACCCTCCTTCCACAATGGTCACATTGGTAGTTCATGTACTCACCTTAATCGCATGTATGATTTTCACCCTTCCCTTCCTGTGAATAGAGTACATTTTTCCCTAAACAGAAAAAAGTCACGGCTGACTGTGTCAGAGCCACCTCTGCTAACTTTTCCTTCAGATATGTCAAGACCAAGACATGCCAGATATTCTGTTGTTGGCCGCAATGACAAAAACAACACGCACAAGAACAAATAACCCAGCAGTTACTATAAATTTAATTAAATTATTTAAAGCAATGTTGCAGGTCATGTTATATTTGTATAGTTGGTTGGCAGCGGATAGTTGTTAGACGGTTATGCTTATATTTACAAAAGGTGGGGGTGCAATGAAGTTTATATTTAAGGTGGTACACCACCACCAGCATTGTAATAAATATACAGTCTTATACTATTTTTTTTAAATATCTACTAAATCAAGTAAGCCTGTGATAGAAGGACCCAGAATAATCAGAATAAACTTAAAACTACGTAACTGGTAACTCACATTTTTATCTTCTCCCCATCTATAAAATTATGTCACATAATTAAATGTGTAGCGATGAATCAGTGGTGCTTAGTCCTCTTATATTCGAGTGAATTATACGCCACAAACTGACATAAATTATGAACAGAGTCAAAGGGCAAACACACTCTGGCTGAAGGGTTTTCAAGGCTTAAAGCAAACGGAGGCAAACTGAATTTATCAGCTGTGAAACATCCCGACACTACCTATGTAACAATATATAATACACATTAACAATAATAGTAATAGTGACACAAAGCCAATAGGCAGAAGCATGTTACCCTGTGAGAGCTTTAATCTTTTAAGGATTATTCCGGTGAAAGGAAATCATGAACAGTAATAATAAAGTTACAGAGTTGTTTGTTAAATCTTTTTCACAACTTTCTGGGTCACTTCTAGAAAAGTGTCTCTAAAACAGAAACAAACACTTCCTGTCTCACCCTGGTAAGTGAGTGCTGGGGTCATCTTGTTATAGTCTTCTGACAGGATGAATTCCTGAAAGACAGGAAGCAGATAATTACTTATTTACACTGACAAATGTCAGTCATTTTTTGTTAAATAAATGCTACGTGGTTTGCATTTATGTAGCATCTTCCTAATCTTAACCCTCCCAAAGAACTTCCAGTTTATTGACAGTGTAAGAAATATTCACCTATTATTAAAATAAACTGCTTTCAAAGAAAACGTAATTACAGATAACCTGAGTACAGAACCTGCAGGCCTGTTCATGGACCAGTAAACTAAAACAGGAGGCTTTGGTCTGACTTTTCCACTAAAGTCAGCTCCCTTATTAAAGCACTGGAGAAAATGAGTTCTTATTGGTTCTCTGATTAAATGCTGTTGAGTCACAGGTCAACCTTGTGTTGGGCCGTCTTGTTAAAAAACAAGAGCCTCCCTCTGTGAACTTCGAAAGGCAAAACAAAGTCTGGACAGACAAACTGCACTTTTATTTGAGAAAGTCTTTTTAATTTGAGCGGACTCTTAGAAGTGTAAATCTTCTTTGGAAGTGAATCAGATTTGCATTGTTTGACAAAGTGTTGCAACTGTCAGAAAAATCAGCATTTTGACATAAAATTTTAAATAACTTATCACAACAATAATATGATGCAATTTTCTGATATCTTTAAAAAACATATGCTACTGGTTGTTGCACCACAAAGCAAGTCACAAACAGTTAAGGTGGGTTTACAAAACCTTACGCTCTTCACAGAGAAAACCAGAATGGAAACTGTCATCATTATGATCATTTTTTAACTCAGGCATTTAAAAAAAAACTCTATCTGATTTATATCTGTGATTAACGAACCCCAAGTATGACTAATCCGTAACTTGTAAAGATTCAATTATTTTCTAATCTGGGTTAGGTCTAATATCAGAATTAAAACAAACTAGTTTGAAGATAATACAAGATATTAAAAACATACAGATCGCTTTGGATTAACAACTCAAAGTATGGCTCACATGGCAACACCATGCTCTGACAATGTTTTGTCTTGTCATAACTTTCACTGTGAATGAATCATTTGACTCGTAATTGTGAGCAAAGGCGTGCTTTTTAGTTCATATTATGTTCTATGTTTAATTATCAATATTTTTACATGATGAAAATATGTATTGTGGGATTAAAATGGCAACAACGGAGCTATGTGTGGTACACTGGTGATAATTTAATTCATTTTAACTCCGTAATTCCAGTATTTATTCAGTTAAAGCCATCTCAGTCTTGTTACAATCGCACATCTTACCGTTTCTGAGAGCAGAGACTAGTGAAATCACACATTTTTTCCTGAGATCATTAACAGCTCAGGAGCACGTTGACCTTACGTTACCCCAGTGATCTAGTCAGACTAAAAGAAAGTCAATTACATGACTCTAAAAAGTCTTTACTTTCAATTCAACAGAACTTGTTAAGCCACTAACCCCCCTTCGTAGCACACCCTCCTCAGGATTGACTTCTTTCCTTCAGGGTATTGAGACTGAAACAAGCAGACAACCTTCAGCTGACTGACAGCTCAGTTCAGATGGAAAGAAAGGCCAGAAAGCTTACACAGATACTTCCAGTGTCCATCCCCACAGACAGCCGCCTGGTCTCTGGGTTAAAGGACATGCAAGTGCATGACGCTGGAGACAAAAAGACATGCGTTGGAATTAAGAGGAGAGCATCTGGCTGAGAACAAAACACAAATAAATCTTAATGTTAAAAAAGTGTGAGCTCTTAATTACAATTTTTATTTTAAATCAGATGCTTCTGATGCTCTACTTAAAATGATTAAGCAACAACAAAGAAAATTACACCCAATGACAAAGAAACAGACTTCCTCACTGTCAAAATCGTTTGTAGATATCACATAACCCCCAAATAAAAGCAAGCATTTAATTTAAGTTTGGATAGAATTATGAAAAATCCCGAATGTTAAGATAGTAAATATGCCCAAAATAAAGCACAACAAATGTGAAAATTTGAAAAAGAAAATTTGGGTAAAAAAATTGCATCAAAACATTAAGTAGTGAATAAATTCTACCTGAACTAAATCTGACATAATTTTAAACACGTTTCTAACTCAGCTGTGCCTGTTGGGTTTATTAGAGGGATTTTAAGGACTTTAATTTTCTTTTCTGTCACCAACATGTGCAGCTTTTGCTATTGTCAGTGACAGACCTTGCTGATCATAGCATGGGATTTCCTTTAGCTGCAAAACTGGAGAAAAACAAGGACAAATGATCCCAACATAACAGCACTGACAGGAATAAGATGAAACCTAATGCCAAGAGTCATGTGGTCTATGTAACTCACTACAACCATCTTATTATGTTTATTTACAGAGTAGAACAATTAGAATGGCTTATACAAACTAAAGGATGAGTCCACAATGGGGGGGGAATGTGGAAAAAAGCTGGAGCACTTACATTGCATTGTATGGTAGACACTGGGCCAGTACTGACCACTGTCTCTCTTCAGCCATACCCGAATGGTTCTGAGGAGTAAAGCCATAATGGTTTAGCACCTGTGACATCTAAGGAGAGGTCACTACTTTATAAATAACTTTAACAAACTGGGCTTTAGGTGAAACCGACAAACCTCCCAAGTTTACAAGAAGTGAACTCCTGCTTTATATCACAATTTCTAAAGTAACACAAAGGCATGTGATGTACAGATTTTACAGCCACTGATAAGAAATCAACCTTTTCTCTCATGTTTTAGCAGCTGAAGACATGCAGACCTTCCAGCTCACTGCTAGTTCAGGTAATTCAAAGAGTCAGAATTCCTTCGATTAGGTGCCAATATCAGAATATCCATGTAAATACATCAGGTTATGTTTATTTTCTAATCCAACAAAAAAAGTCAAAACCAGTTGAATTATTTGCTAATAACTTCTTTAGCTGCAATCACTACACTTGAATATCGTCTGCAGTTTCTTTTATCTGTGCTTATGTATCTTTGCCCAGTCATCCTTGCAGAACGCGGTGATTTCACCGAGGTTGGAAAGATATCTAGAATGAACACATGTGACGATCGAGCGAGGTCAGTGAAGAATGGAGTCATCTGAGCTTCATACACACCCTCAGGTAGTAACACTTAAACCACATGCAGCCCATAGAATACTATCTGTTCTTTAATCTTAGTTTTAATACAAATATGGTCAGACTAAACACATTTAGAATACTACTTTTATCATTACAAACACATTTTTTCTGAGAATCTCTTAAATATTCAAACTAATTTGATATTGCAACTAAAATACACATAATAATAGAAATATATTGAATTATACTAAATAATCAAACTAGAATCTGGTTAGCCATGTTTGATTCAAGAAACCAGTCGCCTGGTTAAGTTAATGAGTAATTATTTGGATGCATTAACGGAAAACACATTCATTCTTTGCATCATTATGTTAAATGGCAGAAAACAAACATTATAATCATACCGAGAATAAATTCAAAAGAATTTTAGGTCACATTTTAGCCCATCACTTTTTAAAACAACACATTTATCTAGATGCTTACACACACATGCTCTAATTTAATCAACATTGATAATCCTACACGTCTGACTAAGAACACTTTAACTAAAAATGTCATTCCCAGCTGATAAACTCAATTTTACTTATTCACATACAGATAAATGATTACAGAGACTTTTTCACATTTTCTACTTTTTTATTATTATCACGCACTGGTAAACAAACCTGTCATTTGTGCCTAAAGAGACACTAATACAGACTAAATACATTTTATTTTACAAAGCAAAAACATAACAGAATTTATATTGTAGCTTGCAAGAGTGTTTTTAATTCAAGTGAATTCAGATATAACATGAAATAATTAGCTGTGAATGCATTATGGAACAAACCACCTTTATAGTATCATGAACCGGTCATTCACCTGGAAATGTCAATGAAGTGATCACAAACTGCTGGCAATCAAAAAATTACACACATAGAAAAATATAATCACACATATTATTTTAGCTGTGGCTGTTTTTAAGTGTAACCATAACAGACTAAAACTGCGTTTTTATTTACGTTTATTTGCCTGGTCTGTTAAAAAGGTAGTCCGAGTAACTGCCATTATAATATGTCAGCAAAAAGAAAAAAGGGGAACCCATCTGTTTATCTGACATGTTTGGGAGGTTGTGATTCAGAATGAAAGGGGGTTAATGTGTGCTCTAAACCGAGATAAATATGTAAGGTAGCACGCAGCTTACCTGTCTTCAGAGACGCTTATAACGCCGTCTTCTTTGGGAATTATCACCGCTGTGCTCACAACCTCCTGGAAAGCTTCGAGTTTGCTAAGCAGGCATGGCTTCCGAGCCTGGGGCTTCGGCTGGGGTTCGGCCGCCATGAGCTGGTGGTGCACAAACCGCTGTTTGCGTTGCTGCTGGCTCTGAGAAACATTACCCACCGCGGTCAGACGGCTGAGCTTCGGTCGGTGGAGGCTGACTACATGTAGCCCTCACGGTGTTGTGACTGCGGTCAGAGGTACAGTTAGTCAGCTGACAACACATGGAAACACACCGCCTACAACCATACACACGAGCGCGCGCAATAAACTTCCGCTGAACAAAATAAATATCCGCAATACTTCCGGTAATGTATTTTCAAAATAAAAGCGTGCATTCTGAACCACATAAGTTTCCTTTTTATCATCTGTTTGTTGTTGTTTTCTTAAAGCGGAATGGCAGATAATGGCACAAATAACCCCTTCCTGGATCTGGTAGTCCCAAAGGATATCTTCATCTATGCTGTACTTGTCTGCGTCTGAACCATAGACTGTATAAACATGTCTGAACCCGGCTATGTGCTGGATTATTGTGTTATAGTTTGGTGCAGAAGGCCCAGGCCTCCATAGCTGCCCTGCTTAGTATCTGTTCTTATGCAGCCATGATAATTGATCCTGTCTAGAATCCGATGGGCACCATATTTACAGCATAAAAAGTAATAATTTTAGTAATTCCATCCTGAAAGGAGCTTCATGAATAAGTTCAAACTATATGATCAATTAAATATGACACAGAGTACACTTTAATGCAGCTATTTATCCTTTGTCAGACAAAAGGAATCTGGGGTCAAAACTAAGAGCATGCCCATTTCTACAACCAAAGTCTATTTATTTTCTGTGACTGTGAAACAAACGTTTTTGGTTTATTTAGTTAATGTTAGTTAATGTTAGTTAAGAATAGAATAGAATAGAATAGAATAGAATAGAATAGAATAGAATAGAATAGAGTAGAATAGAATAGAATAGAATAGAATAGAATAGAATAGAATAGAATAGAATA
>JBAMHV010000013.1:4922364-4943039 GCA_037177535.1 Pseudomugil gertrudae
ATACTCTGTTAAGCGCTTTGTATCACCGGCCGCAGTGTTTTAAAGCGCTTTATAAATAAAGTTGACTTGACTTGACTAGAATAGAATAGAATAATGTGGTATGCATGCTTAATAATTGGTTGCAAATGATTTATATAAATACTTTTGGGGTAGCCACGGAAAATCTTCGCTTCTTCCATATAATCTTCATTCAGATGAAGATCTGAAAACGGAATAGATTATTTATATATTTATTTAATGTGTTGTTATGTAACATAAGTCAGTTTAAAAATAAACTTATCATCTAATCATTTTACGTGTTGCTGACAGATTTATCATTCACATGATACAAGCAACTACACAATTAAAATGATATCTTACTGGTACTGGGAAAAAAAATTCAAACTTACTTAAAAACAACATGTAATAGTTCTTTGGTCTATGTTTTGTGATTCATGGAAACTTTACAAATATTACAAACTCCTTTTTATGCAGTAATTAAGTTCCAGGTTTATTTAAATGTTACACTTCCTGTGATTTGCTTCATAATAAAGTTAATGAAATTGTTAATGCTACATATGGTGTTTAGAGCATTGGATGGACATCAATGAACAGAGCAATGCACACCATGAAAAAGTAAAAAGCTGTTTTCTTAAATAAAGGATTTGATTTTAACATTTCTGTACTGTTTAGGTGTTTCAAAATAATGGCCAAAATTAGTAAAGTCTGATAAGTTTCATTAATTTTTTAGATTAATGACTAAAGGTGCTGTTAAACACTTAGTCATGGACTTGCGTAATTATTTACATAAATTAGGTAGTATATTTTTCAGTTAAGAAACATATTGATAAAAAATAAGAACAGAATACCTTATGGTTAAACTTTTTTTACTAAAATAAATTGTCTGCACATTGTGTTTATTAATGTATATCCCGAAAAAACAAACATTGAAGTTACAGAAACAAGCATGGGATTAATTTTAATGTGAAAAAAATCCAACGGTAACAGGAAGATGAACTGTGTGGGTGTGTATTTGTGACACGATCAAACAGGAGGAAGTAGACCTTCTTTCTCTTGACAAACGCCAGCCATCGAATGGTTTCGTCTTGTTTTTGCGGAAGTGATGATGTTTTCCAGTGAGCTATATTATGTAAATTCTGTTGCACAATCGTGCACTTCTGGCTCGGTGTCGTATGGCATTAGGAGAGGACCATAAACTGTCAGGATGATGTGGAACATTTCAGAGATCGACTGAAATGTTCTTTTGAGCAGTAGGCTGAGACATTGTCTCGCAAAAGTACAGCTGTTTGTGTAAGGCCATGTCTGATAATTATCACCAAGATTTCATCCATTACGCACATAAAATGAAGCTCTATACAGAATGATATGCTGATGGCACCTTTACGCGATTTCTTATAGATAATCAAGGGAGGGAGACAATAAAAGGCCATTTTAAGGGTGTGCGTGCGCGCGCCCCCAAGTCAACCCCTTTTCCCTGTGACCATTAAACCTGTTTTCCCACTGAAAGCACTGCCTCTATTTAGTCATCACGTGGAAATCAAGTGTCAGCAAGATATTTATGAGGATGAGTCCACTCCTAGATTAATATTTTACAGTTCTCTTTGTTTGTTTTATTTGATGGTGTTTATCCGTCTTCAGTAGCCTACTGTCTTTAGTCTTCATGGGCTGAACCCACGCCCGTGCATAAGATGAAGTAGATGTTGATTATGTAATAAGCTTTTGTGGCAAGCAGGGCTATTTTTTAAATAATATTACACAAAGTAACTGCGACAGTAGTTCGAAGAAGCTAGCACGCCACATATGCTGTCTTCTTTACCACACATTGTATGTACAGAATATTTTCCTTGCATTCCTGTCTCTCGGACAAGCAAGCATGCGCATGAAGAACTCAGCTTTGGCCTTATTTGGATATGGTAATGAGTGGCTTCAGACAGCCAATGAGAAAAAACTGTGTTGGCACGTGACAGAGAAAGACCGCTTAGGAGGCGGAGCCAGGCGCGGAGCTTAGATTAAAACCAGTGGAGAAGGCACAGCGCATTCAGTGTAGGGAGAAGCAGGGACTCACAGTGAGAGGGAACTTTGTTACTATGAAACTTAGGAATATTTTCAAAATATTGTAAAAATTATCAATATCCCTCGTGAACCAATAACCTGCCCCAAGGGTTTGAGGGTTTTAGTTTAGTTTACCCGGAATGGGCTTCTATACTCACTATTCTTACACTTTTTTGAAAGAATGTGTGAGACAGACAGTTAGCCAGCTAGCTAGCTAGCTGAGAGGTGAGACAGACGGCAGGAGAACAAAAGAATTTTTTTGCGTTTTGACCGGTTGTACTGACACTAAGTCCATGCAGAACGTGTCATTACCATCACAATGCCCGTTTTACTTTTTCTGATAGACACGTCCGCTTCAATGAACCAGCGCACCCATCTGGGCACTACCTATCTGGACATAGCAAAAGGCGCTGTTGAGACTTTTATGAAGGTATTGTAACCACGGGATACAATATTATTGGGAGATTCCCAAACGGGATTGCAGTTCAGATGATCATTGTACTGTTGAAAGCTCGTCTGTCAAACCTGATCTCTCGATAACCGTAAATAATTCTTTACTATTTCCACAGCTCAGAGGGAGAGATCCGGCGAGCCGAGGGGACCGGTATATGTTGGTAAATTTTGAAGATGTTCCGTTCGGGATAAAGGTAGAGTTTGCTTTCGGGTCATGTCCAGCTTTACATTGCGCAGATTGACTGTCCTTCCATCGCTGCACCACGTTGTGATCACTACATCAATTGTGTAGAGAAAATCTTCAGGAGGAGCTTTCATACCCCTTTTAAAACATGGCCGACATTTTGTTTCAATGTGAGCAGCAAGGAACTCTGGGTGTTATTTATACAGCGAGGTGATATCTGGGGGGAGGGGGAGTGGGTGACACACTACTAGCCTACTTTACTTGTTTAGACTAAATTTGCCACTTTGTCACGGCATACATTAGGACTTTGCCACTTTATCAATTAGTCTCCCAAAGCGGCTGCACGGCATGAGTAGGAACGGATAAAGCATTTGCCTGCTATTAATTATTGGATTCAACAGGGAGAAAAAAATGTTTTATATCAAAATAATTCCAAGGGAGCCTTGCTCTTGTTTTTTGGGGGGAATTATGCAACTTTGTGCATTTTATTAACAACTTTTCTTTTGTTTTGTTCACAAAGGCTGGATGGAAAGAGAGCCATGCTACTTTTATGACAGAGTTGAGGAACCTCCAAGCAACTGGACTCACAACTATTGGCCAGTCCTTGAGGACAGCTTTTGATTTACTCAATCTCAATAGATTAGTGACTGGGATAGACAACTATGGACAGGTATGTAGCATTGAAGAAGGAAAAGAGGAACTCTTATGAAGTGTTATGACAGGGTGCTACATGCACCCACAGAAAATCCCTCATCCACCAGTCATTGTCCATACCCTCTCCCCAGTTTTACAAGCATCAATCCCCTGCATACTGTGAACCCACGCCTCTTATATCATGTAACAGAAACATAACATGAATGAAGTTGCAGAAAGAGGAACAACTTTTCACCTCAAGTAAATATAATTTTGCCACTCATACTAATATATTTAGTTCTAAAGAGCCATAAGTTGGTTCTCATAAAACCCCAGATGTGCATGCTGTTAAAAATGTAAGGGTATTTTTGCAGCATTTGGGAGACAAATCTTTACATTTGACTAATGTAGCTGTAGTACATTTTACTAAAACCAAGCTTCACTACCAAAATAAAGCGGGTCAAAACATTTTGTTTAAATATTTTCCAAATTTGGTTTTATTTCAGCTTATTGATCAGAATAAAGGAATTGCTCATTTATTGGATTTTATGAACCATAAAACCTTTTTAACAGAAAAGGGATTTTAACTAAGGTGGGATTTTTTTTCAAGGTTGAAATTTGTTTTTTTTTTTTTTTCACAAACGATTGCACTTAATAAACTGGCCACACAAAGGTATTCAAATATGTATAAAAAATTATTTTATTTCTCAGAACTGTTCCCCACCCCAAAAAAACTTTTTATTTTTAAAGAAAATTTTTTCCACATATAGCTGAATTACTTTGCTCTTTTTACAACAAATACAGAGACTAATGTTTAAGGATAGTTCTTAAATTATTAAACTACCCTGGTCATAGGATTATGAATTATTTATTATATTCAAAGAAAGGATTCACAATTCCAGCTAAATTAAAGCCGGAAGCGCAGCTATAGTCACAGTTCAGTTTTCATTTTGTACTTCTCTGATGTCCGAGCAGACCCGATTCACAGCTTCCAGACCATGTTCACCTTAATTTCACTGCAAATCTTACTGAGCCAACAAGGTCTGGAAGTAATTCAGTGTTATGGGCCCAGTTCCAACTAGTGCCGCCTAATGACATCACCAGTTTAGGTTCGGTTGTAGTTGCTCAAAGTAAAGCAGTGCTAGAGAGAGAACAGTGTAAGTTTAATGCTGCTTCTCTTTTGCCTGCTTTATGTTTTATTTTCAGCAGATGTCTTTGTTAATAAACCTGCTGCTTTCTGTGCAGTTACAAAACATGATCAGAGAAGCTCTACTATATGTTTTCTATAGAAAAATAAGCAACACTGCACCTTGCTGGATAATTACGAAACCTCAGAAGTAGAATTTTATACATTTAGTTTTATGCTGGTGGAACAGACTATGCTAGCATTATCATTGTTAGCATATAGGTGTAGTTCCTATCCTGTTTGATTGTTGGATAACTCTGCACACTTGGTCATACTGAATCTGCACATCTGTTTTCCATTGTTGAAGTAAGTGGTGAATGACTGTTTATTCATTTCCTGAGCAATACATTAAAACAATCCTCACCACTTAATGCATACATGCAGCATACATAATGCATGTCAGCCTCTCTTTGGGAATTTGAATGGCAAACGCCAGCAAAGCTGTCAAGCAAATCTGATACAGGATGTACAGATAGGTGTTTGTGAATACAAACAGCAGTAGTCAGGGTTAAGATGTTCTGCACCAGTAACTTTTGACCTCTTGACAGGTTGATTTGACAATAATTGGTCAATGGGCTCTGTGCACAGCTCCACTACTTCCTGAATTTAGGCAGCACATTTGATTCCTGCCTTTCATTACTGGTCACACTAATTAATCCAGGTGTGCCTGACCTCAGTAACCACAACAGGAATGGCCAGACACATGTGCTGCCTTAAATTCAGGAAGTAGTGGAGCTGTGCACAGAGCCCATAACAAGGTTCTGCTCCTCCATTTTTTCCAACAGGGGAAGGTTATTTTCCCAGCAGATTGCATACAATTACAATTAGCTACTGTGCCAATTATGTACTTTAAGAAAGAAATAAGTATCCATTGTTAGACCATAACTGCAAGTAATTTTTACTGTGTATAAGCCTGTTTTTTATTTTCAAAACGTATCCCTAATCTTTATTCATACACAATTCTCCCAACATAATTGGTTTAAACAACCTTTTTGTTTGGCCCAACACTCATAATCACAAATTTGCACTCGCAAGTAATTTTATAGCTTATTTACATTAAATGTTTACCATTTTAGCTTGATTTACCTAATAATTATCAATATATTTGTCATGCAATATTCACGGAGTTTGTGATTTAACTGAGAGCAAAAGTCATTGTCAGGTTAGTAGAGATACAGTGTTCCTGTGTCAGCTGAAGATTTCAGTTTAAAATCTAAATAATGGCCACATGGACAGATTCACAGGCAGATAATATGGCAGCTTGAAATGTTTCAGATGGATTTCTGAGCTTTATAACCGACAAGTTGCATCAACGCTACCAAGTACACACTTTTTGTTTTTCAGGTTGTAAATCCTGCTTCAAATCAAAGCTTTGTATTTAAAACGTTTTTGATAGTAACTGAATATTATTCACTATTATCCACGCTACTCATTTTTTATGGGCATGTTCCAGAGTGCTCTAGGTGAGAGATGTTAAGCGTATAAAAAGAGGAAGACAAAGGGGGTTAGGCCTGTGGGGGGAATTAATATTGCCCTGGAGTGTCTGTCTACAGTAACAAAGAGCCATCCAGGTTGCCAGGCATCTGAGATGACTTTCCCCTGGGAGATGAAGAGGGGTATTGGGGGGGGTGTAGAGAGCGAGCCAGCCCTCGGGTAATCCTGACACTGATCAGTTTCCATGGGAGAGCAAAGAGAAAGCAGGAGGAGAGATGACAAGGAAGGATGTGAGCGAGGAAATAATATGACCAGTGATGTTTGGTTATGAGTTATGTCAGTGGTTTGAGAAAATTGGATCTAATGGATCATTAGGATGGCTGCGTTCCAGTGAGTAGATCCCACATGATCAAAACTGTAAGTGTTACTGTCTTCAGGAACTATGTGGAAAAGGTGTAGTCATCCATTTATTATGACACAAGTTCTTACTTGTTTTTTTGGGTGTGTTTTTAATGTACAGCAGCGATTAAATGCTAAGGGACCTAATGGGATGTGGTTGAAATCCTAACTTGTTTGAGTTAGCCTGATCACCAGCTATTGTTTTATTTAGCTACTGTTAAATCACCCACTGTACTGTACTGCTGCAACACCTAAATTTCCCAACATGGGATGAATAAAGTTATTCTATTCTATTAGCATGCTAAGACAGTGCTTGTTATGGGGGATTATGGGAAGAAGGAACATGCATCCAGAAATAAGTAGCTAGGTTGTCATGGATACCTACAGATGTTGGTAGTAACCTACTCTGTTTACTTTAAGCTATCCCTGTTGCAGAATGGGTCCATCATGTAGCAGAAAACACAGCCCACAGGTGGATTCCTAAATGAACGGGTCTACCTCTATTAATAATCCCACTGCTGTCAGAACTGGATGGATTATGAAGTCCATGTGACTCCGCAGTGAGCCTCCAGTGTACTGTTTGCTGACAACTTGTCGGGTTGCATTGGGGTTTTATGCTGTTAAATCACAAGTTATTCTGTGGTCTCTGTGAAAATCCCTTACGGCTGATGCACAGTGATAAATGTGGTACTGCTCCAGTTTCATTATTATCAGCGTGGAGTGCTGAGGTCATGAAATATTCTGGAGTCTAGCAGAAAAGGAGGTTTCACATAGCTCTCAGGTAATGTACTTAAACCATGTAGTAAAGTGTAGATATTGGAGATATGCACAGTATTTCAGGGGTATACATGCAGACACTCGGTACTGACATCACTTAGTTTCTATTTATTATCTCGAGTAAAGATTCAGTTTCACACACTCGCACACATAAACAAGTCCACTTTAAGTTATCTGTATGATGATCCATCGTCTGCGTTTGTCACAAATGCCAGAGTGCCATAAATACACGAATGCTAGATACCAAAAATATCTGTACTCTTTCCTATCACTGTGTTCACTGAAGTTTGTTTTTGGGCCATTTTTATTTCTAAAAGAGCGAAAGCTGTAATTAATAGCTTGTTTTTTAGTAATTATGTTGTCATAAATGTCCCTTTCTTTATCTTTTCAGGGAAGGAACCCGTTTTTCCTCGAACCTGCCATCATAATCGCAATCACTGACGGCAACAAGTTGACGAGCAGCGGCGGCGTCCAAGACGAGGTCAGACAGCTTTACCAGACAGGCTGAGTGTGTCTGTTTGTAGACGTAACCCTCCAGGTTTAATGAGTGAAAGCAAAGAAGTCCCTTAAAGTTGTGGCTTCGGGAAATAAACTTGACTTTTTAAATAAAAAATATCATTAAAGCTGTGGGGTGTTATTGCCACCATATGACCATTCATGTGCAAAGTTGGATTCTTCTTTTAAACCATTAAAACCTGGCCTTAGGGTAAAATGACAGAGACAGTCTTATCTGTTGTATAGGGTATTTTTGGTAGCAGTGCTTTTGGATCACTAGATGATAAATTTGTCCTGTGATAAAAATAATTTCCCCTGTGACGGACATAATCAAACCAAGATGGTAAAGGGGATAAAAGGGTTGCAAACAAAGTGGGAGAAAATCTTTGGTCTCATATTATGTATTCCCACTCCACCGTCCAGCTCCATCTGCCTCTGACCACCCCACTGCCTGGTAGCGAGCTGACCAAAGAGCCATTTCGCTGGGACCAACGTCTGTTCGCTCTGGTGTTGCGCATACCCGGCAACGCTTCGGTGGAGCCTGAACCTCTCGGTGGCGTCCCATCTGACGACTCTCCGATCACACCCATGTGTGAGGTAACTGGAGGTAGGTGGTATCTGGTACCTGCACAAAGCTTTTAACCACTGCTCCAACAAACTCACACAAAGAACCAACCAGTAAAAATGTGTCTACAGGCATGATCAATCTTTTGGAAGAATCAGGTTAGATTTAGAAATGCTAATGACTGAAATCCAATTAATGAGACCCCTGCTGCTTTGTAAACCAGAAGAACCAACAATATTTGATCAACATGCTTTACAGGAATGGATAGTTTAGTGTGGTATTTGTAGCCTACAGTATTTTTGATGTGTTATAAATGTCCTCAGTCACTCGTTTACCTCTTCTTGTAGTCCTCTTTTGGCCAAAACCACAACAGTAAATCATTGCATTTCTAAAGACTTACTTTACTTTACTTAAGGCGCTTTTCCACTAGTACCTACTCTACCAGCCTTACACGATTATACCCAGAAACAGAGCGTTTCCATGAGGATTTGTCGTGCCGTGCAGTTACATTTTCTGTACACACTTCGTTGTGGTTCTAAGCGTGTCGGGCCGTGCGGGTAGCGTGACGTACACAAGCTGGCGTCCATTGATTGGTCTGATATGATCCAGGGTGTTTTGTCTTGCCTTCTGGTGACGTCTCTTGATCTGTTCCATGAGTCTATTTCCCATAAATAACTATAATCCGAGCTCCAGGTAAAAAGTTACCAGGAAGTCTTCTATCTTCGTGCCGGTCTTCTTCTATGGTATTCGTCTTCTTCTGTGGTTTTCTGCAGACTCCATGCAAAGCGTCTAGAAACTCTCATTGTGCGCAGGTACTAATGGAAAAGCGCCATTAGAGGCCAACACGTGCAGAGCTGGCAGTCTCATGAGAGAAGCGTCTGGATGGATGGTGTTATTTGCATTTCTTATGATTCTTTATGGAGTCTTCAGTTGAAGAAAATAAAGTCACTTAAATGAGTGCTCTGTATACTGCGAAGAACATGCATACGTAACTAAATAATGTAAACACAATAGTCTTAAATGAAAATATTTTTTCATCTATTTCACATGTCATATTTATTCGATGTCTAAAAGAAAATTAAAAACGACGTGCACCACACATCAATTACGTTGTTTTAATTTTGCTCTGAAGAGGATTTGCATCTCACTCTAATAAAGATGGAAAAAAAGTATTTAATTACAAGATAAACCAACAAAATGTTCTAAACTTTCAGAATTATTGTTTCATTACAAATGAAAGAATATCACTAAAATGTAAAATTTCCCTCAAAAGCTGAAAAAAACAGAAGAATTTTTTATGTAACACAGTCATCTTATAATTATCTGTATAAACTTGTACATATAAAACAATTATTTAACAAAAAGGCAAGCCATGTTAAATGCATAGAATTTATTTTTATTTATAATAACTTATTCATTGCTCTTATTTCCAAATTTTATTTATTTTTTTATATCTTTACAGTTTTTTTTTACATGTTTATTCTTATTTTTTTATTTTGTATTTTTTTTGTATTTTCCACTTCAAAGTCAATATAGTGTCCTGGCCATTTCTGATGCATGCTTCTCATATTTAATTTGTTCATATGTGAACATATGAACTAATTAAATATGAGAAGCATGCATCAGAAATGGCCAGGACAATAGCAAATTTATTTATATAGCAAAATTTAACAACAATGTAATATGCATGTAAAACCCCAGTGGTAGTACAGTTAAGTAAAACAATCTGAGTTACATTGCATAAAGTTTTCAATCGAATGTCTTCACTTAAATAAATGTAATTACTCTTATGCAGATCTGTATGGCAAAGTCTTTAGATTTTAGTCTAAAAGAGTAAATGAAGAGTTTGTTCCGCATGTGATGCATTAAAACCATGTTCAGACTCTGGAGAGTCAGAGCTAATCATTATCCAACAGCACCTTTTTTTAATCATTCAGATTATTTATGCTGTTCTTAGATTAATATACATGTGTGCTAACTATGCTAGCTAGCTATCTTGTGCTAACTGTGTATTACAGATGCAATGGATACTACGCTGTCTTAATTTTAATAAAAGCATGTGCTGCATGTCTCTAAAGCACAAAGGAGCGCGGTTAAACATCTTGGGACTGGGTTAAACTATTTATAACTGCAGATATAAATTGAAATATTTTTACTGCATTATGTTGTACACCAGTTAACTCATTTAGCAATTCAAAGTTGTGGAGTCCCAATTTTTCTGTTTTAAGAAAATAAAATGTTTAGAAGGAGAAAAATATTGTCTTGGCAGCGGTTTTCCACTTGAATTAGTCTTGAGCTCTTTCTCATCACTGTCTTCCTCAACATGCTGTGTTGTGTTTACAAGCTTGCCACTGGGACCATACCCAGTACAAACAGTGTGCTCTTACAGTATTTTAAGCACTGGGCAACTCTGCTGGGGCTGTAATTGAGGAGTTAAGTGCTTTTGTTCAAGTGTTCTAAGTAGTAAATGTTTATAAAGGTAAGAAAGGAAAGATCTTCCCACCTGGCTCAGAATTTTGGATGGCATTTCTCCCACGTAATGGCCTGTCAAAAACTTTTTTCCCTGGTGATGTTTTTGTCCTATAATCCTCTTTGCTTGTAAAATAAGCCAAAGTCCTGGCTGCCTACCTGACAGTTTTAAAAAATATACCCTCATAGAAGTTGACTTCTATCCCTTCTGTCTCCAGTTCCTCCCTGCCGGTGGCAGCTGGCAAGAGGAATGCACCAGAATGATGCTGATGGCAGGTTAAGATTAACACATGCACACACAGAGAGAACGGAACACACCAAAGCTCTGTGTCGCAGTCATGGTGCTGAATACAGAACATGACACAGCTCTATTGTCAGTGATGGTCTAGAGTACATGCTGCCTGTCCATTACTGCTGATGGCAGACCTGACACAAAGCCACAGCCTATTGAAATGAAGTGTGAATGGGTGCAGAGCAGGGTCATTGGAGGTGAAGTGGAAGGCAGTTTATGGCCAGAAAGCAAGATTAGACCAATCAGTTGTGGCTTTGCTAAACGGTGTCTGAATCGAAGGCTTTACATGTCGAGAAGACAAAAGTTTTATGGCAGATTCTGTTTCTAGAGGAACATTTTAATGCAAAATGCACTGTTTTTGTTTGTGTGTGATGGACTGATAAGATTGCACCGTACTTGCATTAGTCAGACAGTGCAAGTTGACTGTGTGTTTAGATATTAAAATCGTGGGATCTTAATCAAAAAGGCCCACTCGGCTCACTGTGGGTCTGTGTAATTCCTCTGAGATTCAGTTATTTTATACATATTTATGTATTTGTAACAATATAGTGGCTTAACACATCTGCACGACGAGTAACTGCGGTCTACAGTAACGGCTAAGCAACTAAATATCTGTTTCAAACAGACTGTTTTCTTCAACTCGAGACCCAAGTTTAGTTTATTTACACATTGTTTTTAACTTATTACTGAGCACAGTGCTAATCAACAAAATGATGATGCTTTACATTTATTTAATGGAGTCTTTTAATCCCTTCTGGGTCATCATTTGTCTTTTTGTTTTGTTTTGTTGTGGTTAATTTTTTGTTTAATTTAAGCAGCTGCAAGGGGATATTTAAATAGGGCAATAATAAGCAGAAATCAAATATTGGATTAGTATTTAACAAAGTCTGTACACAGCTGGAAATTATTTTATTTCTCAAGGTCTAACAAGATGTAAAAATATAATGAAACTGCTTTGTTGAGTGTGTATTTAGGGGTTTATGATTGGTGCATTTCTGTCTGTATCTTGCAGGTCGTTCCTACAGCGTGTTTTCTCAGCGTATGTTGAATCAGTGTCTGGAGTCTCTGGTACAGAAAATCCAGAGTGGGGTGGTGATAAACTTTGAGAAGACGGGCCCTGACCCTCCTCCACTAGAGGGTAAGAGGCACTTCTGTTTTGTTTTAGTAGATTGTATTTTTAACTAATAAATACCCTTTTTGACATCTGCTACACTGCATCTGTTAGATAAGGGAAGAAGCTCTTTTCTCCCACTCACTTTAGTTTGGTTCATTCTCCTCGAGCGGCTGATGGATGCCATTGTTTAAACCTCCCACTCTCATGTTTATATACTGACAGTTATTAAAACGATTTTTGATTGTGTGAGATTTCATATTTCAAACACTTCTTCCCGAGTTTCTGAGGATGATTTTACACTAATGAAGTCTGGTCCCTCCGTACTTTCATGCACAGATGCTCCAGCGGAGACATTGAAGTCTGGTCCCCAGCCTTGGCACTGCTGTCACAAGCTGATCTATGTACGACCCAACCCCAAAACGGGCGTCCCCATCGGCCACTGGCCCATTCCTGAGGCATTCTGGCCAGATCAGAACTCCCCAACACTGGTAAGAAACCTGTAGGGTGTGTTTTATGTGTCATGTCCAACATTGTGCCCCAAGAATCGCACTCCATCCCTGACCTGCCTCTGCTCAAAACCACATGCTACACATGTTGTACCTCAATCAATGCTTTTTTGTTTAATTTTTTTTATACTTTTATTACTTTCTTTGATGCTTTTGCAGTTTTTTTAATGTTTTTATTTTAAACATTTTGGTCAACTTGAGCATTTTTTGTATTTGCATTTTTTTATTTATATGGTTTCAATTATGTGACGGCAAGGAAATCTGAAGGCGCTACCAGACATGACTACAAATATAATTTAAGTTTGATATGCTAAGTAGAGAAATAAGCTTTTTGCAACTCGTGACGTATAACTGTGGAAGAAGAGTTAAACGTATAAGTGGCGCAAACAAATAAAACAAGAGTTTTGTGCTGTAGTAAAACCAGCTACTACATAAATGAATGCCTTGTGGAAGCATTTTACAGATATTCTTAGTGTTTTTACTGTACTGTGCTTTCTCCCCAGCCCCCTCGCTCAGCCCACCCCCATGTACGTTTCTCCTGTGTGGACGCTGAGCCCATGGTGATAGACAAGGTGCCCTTCGACAAGTATGAGCTGGAGCCTTCGCCACTCACACAGTATATTTTGGAGAGAAAATCCCCACACACCTGCTGGCAGGTACATTATAAACACTGAACAATTTTTAGCAAGAAGGGAAATTAAATGAAAAATACTTTATTGATCCCAAAGGGGAAAAATTAGCAGCCATGGACAGTTTGAGTCGGCCACATAGAACATGTGTCATCATTAGATGCTCTAAAGTGCTAATGCTTTTTTAAGGTTTTTGCATTGAAAATGTGGATTGAATGTAAACTGTAATTGTCAGTAAATAAATAATTGTGACACAGAAACAGTGAGTAACATGCAAAATATTGTATTAAGTCATAAAAGTTGATAAATGCAAAATTTTCCGCAATGAGAAAGTTTTAAATGCATATTTTTGTTCCTAACAAAGTTGCATTTTAACTCAACATTGTGGTTTGATTAGGAACCGAAACGGTTTCTTCAGACAGCAGTTGCATAGCAAAGACTCACACCGATCAGGCTACTGACTCACTGCTGCATAAGCAGGTCTTAGCTACATCGGAGACATATAACCAACAATAAAACAAAAACTATGCCTCAGCTGCAGTCGCACGTTTTGATAGCACAGCACCTTCATGCAGATAAAATGTAAACATTTAGCATTTTTGCTTCAGAAGATTTTCTTATTTTTATATGTGTTTTGTGGTCGTTTTGAAGTTTGTTTTGTTAAAATACAGTATTTTAGGTTTTAATTTGGATTTAGTACAATTGGTGGGAAGGGGTTTCTGTGGCTGTCCGTACGCCTGTCCAAGGATTGAGGAAATTCACTGCTGGGTTCAAATACCTCCTCTACAGAAGCAAATGTGAAACCTCCCTGTAATTTTAAACAAAACATTTATGTACACAAGCAAAATTGGCAAAGAGAAATTGATTTAGATAAAATGAATACAGAGCTGTGGCAAGAATCTAACAGTGGATAAAATGTCTGTTGTTCATCAGACAGTTCATGAGTATTGTGTGTCCTCTGATATGGTTAGCTTTGCTATAGAATATACAATGACTTTCATATTCACTGTTGGAGGGAGATTTTTGTTTGACACAGAAGACTGATACAGAGACGAAAGTCCAGTTTTGTGTCTGTTATGCATATAATTTAGTGGGTTATCACGGTCCTTGCAGATCCGTCATGCAATACAGATGACGGAGCAATATAACCGAAACTCCTGGTTGGTCGATACAGAGACTGGCCAGCAAAGCAGCTGCAGCCCACTTTAGTGGGCTTCCAGCAGACCCATCACCCATTCTTCTTACATTCATCCACCAGGCTGGCACATTTGCCCCGTTTCTGCTCTTGAGCTTTTCCCAGGGGGCGGTCACCTCCAGTAACACCAACTGCTGCTTGCCCCGTCATTAGGACCATCTCTGGCCTGTCATCATGATGATGGTGACACCTTAGAGTTGTGTCGTCACTTGCTGTTGATGATGCCGCTACAGATTGTGCTGGTATTAACCATAACTGATAATACCGACCATCTCCCAAGAAGAATGGGAAGAATGGGGGACGAGGTTTGAGAGCATTTCATACACTGACCGACTGACTGGGCTAAGAACTGGAAGTGGTGTAGCTCCACTTTCCAAGGTTCTACCCAAGTGATCAGCTACATGCTCCCACTTGCTCTAGGCTCCCTGCTATAACATGCCCACCATTCTGTGGGAACAAGCTTCCTCTACCTCAATATTTCCTGGAATTAGATTTTGCCTGTAAGAAACTGTTTTTCATGGCATAATGTTAGATTTTTGTCCTAGGTGTTTATCAGTTTAATGAATGTGTTTGAGAAGACTTTAAAGACTCGGGTCACTTTTTTGTTTGTTTCATTTATTGGTTTTCTTTCTGTCTTCTAGGTGTTTGTTAGCAACAGTGCCAAGTACAGTGACCTTGGTCAACCCTTTGGCTACCTAAAGGCCAGCACAGCTCTGAACTGCGTCAACTTGTTTGTAATGCCCTACAACTACCCTGTGCTTCTGCCACTGCTGGGTAAAATTCCTTCCACATGTGCTGTCCTTCCTAATTGTTGCTGTCACATTACATCTGCTGCTGGGAAGTGCAAAAAGAAATGTCCCGATGTTACAGCTCATCTTGTATTTCCTGCATGTTGTGTAGCAAAACTAATTATGTAGTTATGTTGCTAACGTGATTGCCATTTGGAACGGGCTTAATGCTGCTACTACTAATCAAATCAATGTTTCTGTTGCATAACACAAATAAATCTCAGAATATTTTTATTTACTTGAAAAGCCACTGTCTCATTAGTTTATTTTTGCCTTTTGTGTAATGTCCAGGTTTTGTTTTTATTTATTTGTATATATTTTTTTTACTGCAGATGACTTGATCAAAGTGCACAAGTTCAAGCCTACCATCAAATGGCGGCAGTCCTTTGAGAATTACCTGAAGACCATGCCTCCCTATTATATTGGGGTCAGTTTACTCTGCAAACTTCTTTACATCTTCTTTACTATCGTAAATATTCATTCTTCTGACTGTTTCTTTTTCTTTTTTAGTCTCTGAGAAAGGCTCTGAGAATAATGGGAGCTCCAAACCTGCTGGCTGACAACATGGAGTACGGACTGAGCTACAGCGTGGTTTCTTATCTGAAGAAGCTCAGTCAGCAGGTTGGTTGCTGAGCTGCTGGGTGTTCCTAAAAAACACCTTTTTAGCTCGAGTTTAGTCTTTATTTTGCACACAAGGCTGCAAGTTTAATTCTTACATCTTTCTTTTTCAGATAATGTTATTAAATGCAGACTTATAAACACATTTTACTCAGTTTTGTTAGATTATTTATAACTTCTTACTAAACAAATACAAGAATAATCGTTTCAACTCTCTGTTATCATGGTGGGAGAAGGGTTGTCTACTTTCAGCAGTGTCGTTTATAACATGTACTTTGCTCAAATTGGCAGACAAAAATAGAGTATGATCGCCTGATCGCCTCGATTGGTAAGAAACCAATGCCAGAGACTGGCATTAAGGTGCGCTGGCGAGGTGGAGGCATCTCTCTGGCCCAACGCAGAGACTTCATTAATCAGCTGCAGAGTCTGACAGGGGAAGCCCCTTCTCTACCCATGGAGCTCAACCCTAAAGAGTTTCAGGGATTCCACTTGGCACTGCTCAACAAGGTACGGTTGCATGTTGTCATTGTCATGTTCAGATCAAGCAGTTCTTATTTAAACCTTATTTTCTACTTGCATTTTGTTCTGCTTGTCATACATTCGATCTTTATGCACCTGTTTAGTTTTTTTGTGCATGAATATCTGCCATTTAAGTGAGTTTAAATTTAGATTTTTTACATTGTCTTTGCTTTATCTGTCTTTTGTCATTCTCAGGGCTTGAAGCCCCAGAGTTTTAGGAACCCCTATGACATCCCCCGTAGCCATCTGCTGGATCAGCTCAGCCGAATGAGGAGAAACCTGCTCAACACCAGCGTCTGTACTCTGCGAGGGCAGGACTCAGGTCTGGCACAGTGGAATTTGCTCCATTGCAATTTAAATGGTATGCAAAAGGGATATCATGTTAGACTAATTCCTCCTGATGTCTTGTGTCCAGACCAACTCCACAGTGTGCCAATTGCCCAAATGGGAAACTACCAAGACTTCCTCAAAGCTTCACCCCAGCCTCTTCGAGATGCCGATCCCGAACAGCCCAAACGGCTGCACACATTCGGAAACCCTTTCAAATTGGACAAGAAGGTGACCTCTCAGAGTCCTCTCAACTTCAACATATAAGTGGGAAACGTCGGAAAAGCATTAACTTTTTTTTCCCCTCACTTTTCAGGGTATGATGATTGACGAGGCAGATGAGTTTGTAACAGGCCCTCAGAACAAGGGCAAGCGACCAGGAGACAGCAGCAGCAACATGCCAGGTGGAGGTCCCAAGAGACGTCGTTGTATGTCCCCCCTGCTGCGTTTGGGCAGGGCCTACACCCCTCCAGTAACCCCCCCTGCCAGCCCTCGTCCCTCCACAGGTATTATTTCATGACTACAGCAGGGTTTTATTCTTTGTGGCGTTTTCCTGTAAAGGGATATAAAATTAGTAACTCGAGTTTAGGATGAACAGAATGATCAGTACCATCTCCAAACTCTCATATCCTGCAGATATGGACATAAATGATGAAACACCAGAACCCGATCTGATCATCAACCACCTGAATCAGAACCACTACGGCTCAGATGGGAGCTCTGACTTGGAAGTGGACCAGCCTTGTGATCCATCTGATCTCCAGGAGAATCACACATCTGCAGATCCTCAGGCTTTTCAGCACAAGTTGGAGGAGGGGGAGGGGGAGAACGGTCGACCCCAGACAGGTGAGCTGCCCCCGGGCAGCGAGGGGAGAGCTGAGATGGTGTTAATGGGGGACCAGCCACTGCGGTTCCTGTCCCCCACAGCTCTGAAGAAGCACATTCATGGTGAGACGGCGAAGGTCAACAATGAGCTGAAGGCACTCATCCACAAGGAGATCAGAAAACCTGGCAGACGTATGTATCCGAATGTGATCAGGGTACACAAAATAAGAAATTCCTTGCTGCCTGCATGTTGGTGTCTACAGCTTTGTAATCATATTATCTAATACTTGAATCATTTATGTTGATTAACACTACCCCCCCAACCTCCTTATTGGGTTTTTACTGTTTTCTTAGAAGAAGCCACATAAGTAAAGCTTTATGCATGGCTATCAAACTTCTATTAGACCTGGAAAGCCAATGTTCTCAAACTACATTACACATTTAATTAGTCCATAAAAGTGATGTAGCTCTGAGATCATGAGTCATTTTGTTCAGCTTAGCTCTTGTTTTTTTGTTCATTTCTTTGTATAAAGCTGTTCAAATTCTGACTTTTGACTATTTTAAATGGCAGGTTGTCATACAGTAACATGAGGATATGTGCAGAGGGGTGGAGACTACTGCAAGCCATTCGAGTGTTTGTTTGTTAAAGGGATGTCCTAGAAACGGCAGGGATAAAGCGACTATGCTTTTTCTGTTTCAGACTATGAGAAGATCTTTCTCCTCCTGAAGCAGATCCAGGGCACCCTGGACACCAGACTCATCTTCCTTCAAAACATCATCAAAGAAGCAGCCAGGTACGAAGTTATGCCATCCTCTGCTGTCTGAGAATTACATGTTTCCTGCTTTAACAAGAGCTTTAAGCAGAACCATGTGTTGGCATTGTGCAGAGACAAATGACTCGCCCACAGATAAGCATTGCCAACACATTCTGTTTTAGCCAAGTTTGCAGTAAAAAGCTAATCTGGCTCAGAAGAATCTAAAGCATCAGGTTTTCCCCCTGCATCTTGGCTTATAGGATGAATATTATAAGAGTATAAGACAAAAAATAAAGATTTAATATGAGATTGTTTATGGAAGGCATTACAATATATTTCCAATTCAAGTTAATTTGTTGTTTTCTTTGCTGTAAGGTTCAAGAAGCGTGTCCTCATTGAGCAGCTGGAAAACTTCCTCGAAGAGATCCACAATAGATCCATTAACATGAACCACGTGGACACGCTCTGAGACCAACTCAAGCTGAACTTACTTACAATGAACACAACAACTTTCCGTTTCCTTCTGGAACCTTCCCTCCGTTTCCCGCTAAACCAAGGCCCCCGCAAACATGAGACCACAGCATCCAGCTCTCCACCCATCCCTCTTCAGTTGCCTCTTCATTTAATCAGCACTAGAAGAGGTTGTTTTAGTTTATGCACAGGAATAATTGAAAAGAGTACTGACCCTGGATGATGGAAGTGCAAAGATGTGATAAGTGAGGCTGAGTGAGGGAGAATGTGTTGCTATTAAGCATTTGTCTATGCTATAAGATGCCTGTCTAACATTTAGTGACAGCAGCTCTGAGTCCGTCCTTGATTACTCGCCTCCTATGATTAGAATTATTATTTTTTTGTCTTTTTGTCTATGCTCACGTTAAAAATGACAAGTGATCATCTCTCAAATGAGAGGTGTAGTAAACAAGGACTTTTTCAGAGATAAGGTGGTGACCTGCATCCGGTTTGGTCAAGTTTTCTGCAACTATATGAGTGACGGTGTAGAATGGGTTTAGTCTGTATTGTGTGTTTGTTTTCAGACAACTCAGGGTCAAAGGGATCCAGTGAAGACATTCATGAAACACTGTTCTCCCATCATATGCCTTTTCATTCATTCAACCCTCCCTTGTTCTTTTTGCTCGCATTTGTTTGTTGGAGGATGAGTCTGTTATGATTTTTTTACACTCCGCCAGCTGGAGCACTCCACTACTCTGCTCCTAAATGGGTGTGTTTCTGCTCCGGCATTGAATTTGTCAATTTGTGATGTGTCACATTGATAATATCAGTAAGTAATAATTTAAGTGTTCTGACAAGATTTCAGTTTTCGCTTCCCTCTGGGGAAGAAAGGATCTGCAGTTTTTCCTTACATCTGAAAACTGTAAACTTAAGTCTGTTTTTGAAATGCAAGTTGTATCAGTGAGCAATGCAGAGTAAATTAATCTTGAATGGTGCAACATTGGTGATAAATGTCTAAATACAGGGACAACAAACTCAGGAACTGATATTAATGTATCAATATCAGCAATAACATTAGATGCACCCTACCGCTTTTCATTGTTTTCTTCATTTTTAGCATAAAACCGCTGATATGCAACGAAAGCTGTCATCTGCTGGAGTGTTGACCCAAGGTCACAGACGCCAGCTTGTCCCATTGAGCCGGTTGCTGCCAAATTACCTAAACTGCCCCCAATCTTCCCTCTCCGCCACGAATCTCAAACCAACTTCTTGTCGCTTAACCATTAATGCACTTGTGTAAATTTGAGAATTGTTTAGCATAACTTAAGAAAAACTTTTTCACTTAAAAATTTAGGCTTGTTTAGCATTCTCAAATGTACACAAATAAACCCATATTAAGGTCAAAAGTTGATTTTTTTGATTCAGATGGCAGCCCCTTTCGTTCCCTCCCTCGGACAGGGACCAAAATCTGCCATACTTGTCTTTGTTTGTGAAAAGGCCGTTACCAAAAGAGTATTTTGAATACACTGTAAAGATGTAAATAACCCTAGAGTACTATTTAAAGAGAATGTTCAGTGGAAAAATGGCCTTTTTGTAAGTATTTCCATGAATAAAATTTCTATTTTACACTGTGAAAGGCCATGTAAATAAAGTGTTCCATAAAGATAAAGAGTCCATGTGTTTTTTCCCCCCTTTTTGTCCAAGTTTGCTTCAAAGCTTCCTTTAAAAAAAAAAAAACTGAAGTAATGGAAGAAAGAGCCCAAACATGCCAACTGTAAAAACATATTAAAATTTTATTTACAAGTGTATATACAAAAATAATGTCTCTCTTTCTGAAGTGTCTGTGGACGCCTCCATTTGGTCCACAAATAAATACCAGTAGTGAAACAAATTGGTATAGATGTGTGTGTGGGTGGGGGGGGGGGGGGGGGGGGGGGGTTTGGGGTGCTTGGCCTCAAGGTTTCCCCACTCTTCCCCAAAACACACTTGCTCCTAAACCCGAAAAAACAC
>JBAMHV010000013.1:4943139-4954530 GCA_037177535.1 Pseudomugil gertrudae
CCCCCCCCCCCCCCCCCCCCCCCCCCCCCCCCCCCCCCCCCCCCCCCCCCCCCCCCCCCCCCCCCCCCCCCCCTCCTTAGGCTGCTTGATCTGAAGGGTTCATCACTCTGCCCATAAATAAGATTGATCCTGAAATAGAGAACAAACATATCAATTAAAAAAAGATAAACTGCACTGGTTAATTTCTGAGTATCACTAGGGGTCGCCAAACCTGATGTATCACACTTAACCAAGTTTTATACTGACTTCCACCGAGCTGTTAATTTGTTTATGCATTTTTGGTATCGTTTTCTAGTGTGTTCTATTAAAGTGAACACTAAGGAGGAAGCTCAGTTCCTATGGCGGTCCAGATCCAGGATCCATTTTTCTTTTTGGGATCAGGTAGTAGTTGTTAACCGGCACATCAACCAGGTTTTTTTTGTGGGGGGGGGGGGCACTATTTTCTTATTCAAGAGAATGGGTGCATCTTATTTCTAAAATCTGGAGGGGTAAATGGAAAAGAATGGTTATTGGGGCCATGTCAACCTGAATATTTAGAAAATTATGTATTATTTGGACACTTTCAGCAGTGAATTACAAAACAGTCGTGTTATAGTGAATGCATCTGGGAGCAGTACTGGTAAAATCTAAATCCATGTTCACTGTAAGGATTAGCAGCAATACTGTATTTAGTGGTAATAGTATGATGCAGCTAGGCCGTATCATATTTAGGTTGAAGTACTTGGATGGTAAAGTTGATACCTGTGTTAACTTGTCGCAGTAGAAATAAGAACGGTCGGTCTGCCTTGAAAACAGGAGCTCGGGATCGTTTCAGAAGCATCATAGCTGCAACAATACAAAGTTTGTTTTTAGCCAGTTTGTTCTGCTCTTTTTTAAACAACACATGCTGTGACTCACCTGTGGCAGCAGAGGCCTTTGTTCCATCCTCTGTGACTTCTATTCGTACTTCATGAAAGGCATCTGACACATAAAGACCCTCCTCTACTGCAGAAACAACCCAAAAAGATGTCAGTGAAGCTGCAGCTGCTGTTTTATCTGCCTCCGTAAAAGAAACGTTAATGAGAATCTACCATGAACGGATCACTGACCTGATATTCCAGTAAAGTCGGCTGCTGTCGGGTTAAAGGCGTCACTGATGCCCATCGCAGGAAACACTGACCTCAGATTGAACTTGTTTTGCATCTTGAATCTGTACACAGACAAAGTTTTAGTTACATCCTCCACTTTTCTGAGCAAAGATGTGAAAAGATTTGGGATCCACGTGCACCTGGGGAGGAAAATGTCCATCTTGGTTCTGCGCAGACCAGTGTTCCAGGATGTCAGTTGGCGAGTAGTGAGCTTGGACTCGAGTGAAGACAACGGAGTCTTCCTCTCACTGGGCAAGACCACCTGCAGGTTCAGGGCGTGGCCCAGGTATGGCAGCTCCAACACCGCGTAGCGCTGGTCAGATGATGCTCGGAACTGACCTGCGCAGGACATAAATGTGTTTATATCCGTGAGTTATTACTTTTCTAAAGATTCATTTGGTTTATAAATCTTTGCCTTCTTTTTTCAGGTGCTGTTTAGTCATTTTCACAACTTTCTCTTGTATTACTTTCTAACATAAACAGTTTACCTGCAACGTTTCTCTGCATGGGAATAATAAGTTTACTCATTTATGACCTTTTTTCATTCATTTCACTATAATATACAGTATATATAGATATACCAAAGTATGTTAAATGTTTTTATGGACCATCTGCATCTCCTGAATTAAAGCTTTAACTGGATGCAACAGTGAAAGTTCATTTTAAGCCTCTGTGGTGAAGCTTGTAGGAAACTATTATTTATGCTGCTGCAGCTCATCAAGCCTAAGTTTTCATCTCTTACATAAACCTGCTCCTTTTTAAGCTGCTGGCTTCAAAAAGCTTTAATTCACAGGAATGTAAATAAATTATAACAAGGAAGTTTGCAAGACAATTTAATCAAATCGTTTTATTTATATATATAAAAAAAGAAAACAGTTTAAAGCTTCACTCTATGATAGTTAAGTTTTTCTTATTATGCAGCTTGTTTCTGAAGACAACGTGGTTGATTTATTTTTAGTCCATACGATTGTTTTAAATATTGTAAATTCATGTGTAAAATAGGAAAATTATACAGCTAACAAACAGTTTAGATAATCAGTTTAAACATTCAGAAATTGTTCATGTTTTTGATTGCAATGACATTTTAATTAACATAATCTATTTCTAATAATGTTTGTGTTTCAAAACAAAAGAAATAAAATACTTGCAGGAAGTTAAAAGAAACTGGATAACTACTTCCATCTGAGATAAATGAAGTGTTTTTCACTCAATTAATCTTATTTAATTCATTTACATACTGCTGTTAAATTCCATGTTTACCATCTGCTTGCTAACATGTCCACATGCAGCACGACTATTATTATCCATCCATCCATTTTCTACTGCTAGTTCCCAGAGCGGGGTCGCGGGGGGGCTGGAGCCGATCCCAGCTGTCAACGGGCGAAAGGCGGGGTACACCCTGGACAGGTCGCCAGTTCATCTAGGACTATTATTATAATACATCTTATTTTTGAACAAGACAATTCTATAAATAAAGTATTCCTTTCACTGTTCACATATTACAAAGCAGAAAGTAGTTTCAATAAGAAGGATATTTTGCATGATAATACCATTTTTTAAATGGACTCATACTTATACTTATATAGCGCTTTTCAGTCTTATCGGCTTATCATTAAGACTGCCGTTATCGACCGCCAAATGAAACAATACTCGGGTTTCTCCCTGGCCCAAAGCTTTAGCTTATTTTTACCATCTTGTTCTGAACAGACCTTGCTCCTGGAGCCACAGCTAAAAGATAATTTGACAGAAACAAGCAATAAACCTATGAAAATCACTAAAAAACAAACAGATGGAATCTTAAAAAAGATGCCTAAATTAATGTTGCTTATAATAAGCAGACCTAACCTATGTGAAGATATGCGTATTTGTTGTAAAGCAGCTGTGTGTCGCCAGATGTTGCAGAACCTCCAACAGGATTCACATTTGCAACAAACGTGTGCATGCATGCATACTGTGAAAGGGACCAAAATACTCCAAAATGTTCATTTTAAAATTGAAATTAATTAAATTAAATTTAAATTACATTTAAATTAAAATTTAACTGTGACATTTTCACGTTATTATCAGGACGGATGGATTCTTACCAAAGCTGACTTCTGCAGTCTGATACATCATGGGCACCTTGATGGCGCTCCCATCAGACAGGATGAAGGGCAGGTTCTGTGTGTTGGTGAACATGAACTGTTTCTGCCAGACACCCCTGAACATCACCGTGTTGACCAGGGCCACCTGGAGCCGGTGTCCCCACCAAAGAGCTTCTGCCTGGGGCTCACCTGAGCCTGACAACTCGCCACTGCTGCTTCCAGACTGGACGGGCCAGGACTCATCTGGCAAGTAAAAAAAAAAATATACATCTTAGGCTTTGCTTTGTTTCCCTTCTGTGACCACTAAATACCACCTAAGAGGGAAAAACACCAAAGCCAGCACAATTTAGCATTACATTTGTAGTTTTTCATCATTTATCAGTTTATTCTGTTTATTCTTGCTGTTTTTTTTTAGAATTAATTCATGTCTAAAATATGTTCACATGATAAAATCTTATTGGATAAAACTAAGTTTGCTAAAGTAGCACAGGGAAGTTAATAGCTCTACAAAACATCAAGAGGATGCAGAGTGATTTAAGTAAATGTATTATACACATTAAAAATAATATCACAGACAATGCTTTTATAATTAAGAGAATTAAATGAAAAAGTACACTAAAATTGTTATTAAAAGTTCTGAACCTTAATTGAATCAATCTAAGGGGGAAATGGAGAAGTGCCAAGTTTGTATGTCAGAAAAAGCTAAAGTCAATGCAAACTTCCATATCTCTCAGTATAGTGTGTGTAAAACTAAAGGCAGCCTCTCCATGTTTAGTTTGAAATCTCAAAACAGAAAGGAAATGTATTCCAGATGACCTAATATATCTGAAAGGTTCATAACTTACCACGAGATCTGGCCCTAGACCATTTAAAGATGTATAAACTAACAGCAGGGTTTCAAAATAAACCCTTTGACAGACAGGAAGGTAATGGAAAGATCTCCAAACTGGAGCAATATGATCCATTTTCCTGTCCTGCTGAAGACTTAAACAGCAACAATCCAAATAAGCAGCAGCTGTCTGAATGTCCAGTAAATACACTGTTACTGTTAGTCTGCTGGGTCTGCTGTACCCAACATGGTCTGGCTGAACTACTGTTAATTTATAAATTAACTTCTAACCCTGCCTTTGAATGCATATATAAAAATGTAAAAAGAACTGAGTTATATAGTTCTGCTCTCAAAAAGCAGGAGCTAAAAGATGCTGAAATATTTGAGTTCACTTTAAACATATTCAGATACTCAACATCACGAGGCGATAACAAGTTTCAGCTGTTTTACAAAGCTGTCCGGATTACCGTGGTTGTGTCCTGCTGGCTCTGGCTGGTTGCGAGTGTGACTTGGTTGGTTGAAGTTCGCTCGGACCACGCTGGTGTTGCCCCAGGCCGCTACATGCTGTGTGAACTCAGTCAGGAGCTGAACATCACTCTGGATGAATAACGTGCAGCTTTGCTGCAGCCACACACCCTGGCTTGTGTTTCCCATGTCACCCTGTGAGTGTAACAGGAAATGTTGTACCTGAGCATCTGCAGGAAAAGCAAAGGGACAGAGTTGGTGGCGCGGCAGGGTGAATTTCCCTTTTTTTTATGTAGAAATGCTGACACAAGATTGATTGTCAATATGCAGCTGTTATTCACCTTGACAGCTGTTTTGTGATTGATCCTATTATTAAAATATGCTTTTATGCTTGAAGTTTTAAGCACATTTCTGATGAAAATCTGATGAACTTGCCTCCACAGCTCACAGCAAGATTCAGTAATTCATGCCACATCTTTTAAGGGATGTGCAGAAATAAACTCTTTGGTTTAGGTTCAGCTTTGCTGCTATGCAGAGAGCTTCTCATGTGTTCAGCTCTGAGATTTTATGGACAAAATGACACTAACAGATAATCTCATGACTGATATGTTTCATAGATTTTTTGTTTTTTAAGGTTGTGATTGATTATTTCTCTGGGAGTTATTTAATACTTCTGTATAAATCTTGTTGTATTAGTTTTATGTCAGCCTAATGATTTTCCATTTTCTTCACTGCAATAACCTGACATCATGTAAAGGAACAGATCAGAATACATAACATCATCCAGATGTAATCTGCTGTTAACAATTGGATATATTATTATTTAATCCCAGATATTTAGATGTTATTCAACATGTTTCTTTCAGTTTGTGTGTAAACTCCTACCGTGTAGATTCTTTTGGTCTTTTTGTCCATATATGTTAAAGCAAGACAAAAATGCCTTGTTGATTATATTGGTTGCCATAACAATCACAGTTATTACTATAATTATAACTATGGTCAATAAACAAGCAGGGATTTTGAAAGATAAATACACTTTTAGCAGGCTAAAAGAACAAGTTGGCATATTATGTGTGTTAAATAATAAATAATAATAATAAATTCAATGAGTTTTAGTTTTAGATAATCATTTCAACTATATTCTCACATTTTAAACAAAATACACATTTTCTCAAATAAAAACAGGTGTAAATCTCTTTTATATCTATCTTAGCATCTTGTTGGATTTTAGAGAAATTCATCCAACCAAATCACAATTTAATATTGTTATTTCCATGGTTAAGTTAGAACTGAGCTCTTATCTTATCTAAAGAAAGAGGCCTCCAATTCTCATTTGGTTTGTAATTAAACATAGTGACCTCCTGACCCTGAAGCCGAGCTGCAGGATTGGTTAATGAGATTAGAGTTGGTGTGGAGGCAGGTATTATGGCTCCAGACACCACTGTGCTCTGCAGAGCCAACAGCAGCACCACTCCACACCACCTGGTACCAACAGCACTGAGAGCCACCAACAAGCCCTCCAGCCTCACTCTCACAGCGTAAGGAGCCGCTAATGCTACCTGAATGCAAGCTTCCCCCATTGACCCCCTTCATCCTTATATTTGCAGAAAATGAGATGAATCCTACCGTGCACGTTGTATCCCAGAGTTGCCTCCAGCTGAGCACGCGTGTTGCCCCTGGCACCGAGCTGCAGCAGTGCCAGAGACAAGGAGATGCTCACCGGCGACAGGATCAGGTTGGAGTTGTTCTCAGTGTCAGTGAGCGTCTGGTACAGGCTGACGGCGAACCTGTTGTGCAGCTCTCTCATGCTGTCCTGGAGGCTGCCGTTACAGTGGCTTCTCTCCAACCAGAAGCAGAGGAAGAGTGAAGCCACTGGCAGACGACGCATGTCCTCAGTGCTGCAGGAGAGGAAATGTCCACAGGGTGCAACAGGTCACCCAAAAGCTAAATCCTGTGAGAAAGCAGCTGGGGTCAGTAAGGTCAGCTATTAGCAGGTAACTGCTGACCTTAGGTTATCTGTGATATACATGAGTTTAACTGGAAAACATCTTAGCAGATTATATTGTAGATTTACAGCTAAAAATATGATTATATATTAAATTTAAGTTTCTGCTTGTAGTCTTAAAATGATAACATTATAGTTAATTCAATTTTCTTACATTAATTTACCATTTGGATGGGTTTTTCCCCTAAAAAAATCCAATAGATTTGTACTTATTGCATCATTTCCTAATCTTCATATGCTTTAAGTGATATTTCAAAGGCATAATAATAGCTTATTGTATTGGAGTAAGTCTCCATCACTCAAAGATATTAAAAAATAGGGGCAGAAATCATGACCTGTCCCACTGGAACTAACCCGTACCTGCGTTTAATTCCAGCTGCTTTCCTCCACTTCCACCAACCATTCAGGAGATGCAACCAAGTCTTTCCCCTCTCACCCTGCTGTCCCTGGCTGTCAGTCCCCGCTTCGGTCCTCCTGGTCGCCTCTCTCTGCAGCAGCACGCGCATAAGACCGTGTTTAAAGGGGAAACGCGGGCGGCGATGTCCGTACCACTCGTTAGGGATTCCTGCCTCCACGGGGCTATAAGGAACCAGGCGGAGGGAGGCATGTCACCGACCAGCAAATCCCAAGCCGAGCAGAGAGAGGAAAATACCCCCCATACCCACACACACACACACACACACACACACACACACACATACACAGCTCAGAGAGGCAGGTGTGCCCAGTATTCTGGAGGCGTGAATATATTCCGATTCCAGACAACTTTGTATATAAAGTTACCCATGTTAACACTTATTCTTTTACATGATTCTTTTACTTATTTTATAAAGGTAGGTTTGAGGTTTTTTTTAAATAAATAACCCATAAGCTCATAAATAAACCATAATCATGAAGGTAACAGACAAAAAAACCTACTTAACAATAACAAACATGGTCTTTGTCACTACTGTCCACACTAAAAGCAGCTACATTCTCATTGCATATGTTTGTATTAAGATATGAAACCAAATAACTCCTTTTTAAAAGGGCTGAAAAGTAAATTATAGCAAATGGAAACATTGAACTGCATGCTAAGGAACAGTGTTTAATAAATATTTGTATTTCTAACCAGTGTTTTTAGGTTAAGATTGTGTTGTTTACCCAGTAACTGATGGTTTCTAGGCTAAATGTACTTTGCTGAGGTAAACTTCCACACTCTTTTTTAGTCTTTTAGTACTCACAGGTTTGTTCTTTCTACCAGTGATCATAGATGTGTTTGTTTTAAGAGTTGTGTGTTGCTCCAAACCATGAAGCTTTTTCCGTTTTATCATCTCTGTTTATCTTACTCATCAGAATAGACAGGTTCTTAAGCCACTGTGGTGAAAAATAAGTCAATATAACTTTTAAAGACAAACAAACATGGTCATTTAGTCATTTTAATCAAGGCTTGTCTTTCACCATCGCTATTAAAACAAATGGCTGCACAATCCAGAAGCTTTCAAACTGTTTTTAATAAACTGTTCATTATGGGTATGTCTGGATACTGTGAAAGAAAAAAAGCCTTTCATCTAACTAAACCACAAAGTACTAATAATTTTGTATTTATTTATAAGCGGTTTCATCCATCTGTGTTGTCCACAGGAACTCAGCATTTCTAAGGTGAATAAGAATCAGTGAGAAATGTTTTATCTTGTGGGTCACAAAGCCAAAACATAATGTAATAAATGTTCTTTGCATACATTTAGTTAACATTTTAAGCTGACTTGGAACACTAATGGTCTCCAAGTAAGTCAAACATAACCTACATAAATAATTAGTATCAGTGCTACAGTGTCTGAGTTATAGGTTTGTTTGGTTCCTTTTATTTTAGTAATGTTTCCTGTTGAAGTTTCATGTGTTTCCTTTTAGCTTTCTTATTTCCTGTTTATTGATTTCACCTGATTTTATTTACTCATCCATGTTGTCTTGTTCCAGTCCATGTATTTATACTTCTCGGGTTTCAGCTCTTTCTTGCGGTTCATTAGTTTAACTTAGTTTCCATTTAGTTCCATTTACCCTGCTTCCCATCTGCATTCTGCCTCCTGTCTGCACTGGATCCACACCTCTGCATCTCCACACCCCTCATTTATGACATACAGCATCACATATTTGTCCTCTAAGGCATCTCTGCTGCTCATTTTAAAGTCACTCTATGCTTTTAAGATGTACTCGAGATCTTCTGTGATTATTTTGTAACAGTCACACTGTGACTGTGTCATCCATTGTTGCTGTACAAGTCATTTGGCCTTTTGTTGTAATGATCAAAAGACATTTCTGCTTAGATCATCAGCCCTCTGCGTCAGCGTTTCTAATTGGTTTTTAACTCTGTGGAATGTGGATTCACCCTTCTGGCATTTCACTGCTCCAACATCTTATGAATAGCAGCATCCCAGTCATCAGGAAACACAGTGAGTGCTATGCACAGTCATGAGTTCAGGGATAAAGGAAGCATTTAGAGTAAAATCATATAAAAAATATAATAAAAATAAAATATATATATAAAAATCATATATCTTAGTAAAACATTATGTGCACCTTTCTTTGCTTCTCTGTTATGCTTCATAAATGTAAGCAGTGAGTTGAACCAAACTGTGAATGCTCTATTGTTGATCCTATTTTCACACAGTTAACGATAACAACACTCATTAAAAGTCCACCGATATCTATCTCACTTTATTCTGTACTTTAAGTTATTAAACACCTAAAAACTTAAATTAAACAGATTCCCATATGTCGTCCAGTTTCTGTGTATTTGTGCCATGAGGCAATTTAATACAACAAAAGAATAAAATGAGAAAAACACAGCAGGTGTTTCTAGTAAATGAAGGAATCTCTGTATGTCTCTGGCTCATGTTTTCCACTATACCTCCAGTCTCCTTCTCATTTATAGTTCCCAGTACAGTCATCAACAAACCATTTGTCATCAATAAACAGTTTAGGTTGATGCTATTCCAAGATTTCTTCAGTTAAATTCACTTAATTTTTGCTGCCATTTTAAACTGAATCACAAGCGATTTAATATATAAACTGAGCTGAAAGACCAAAGTCTTTAATGTGACAGTTGTTATGATTTTAAGTATGATGTATTTTGTATAAATGGAATTAATTAGTAATAAAAATAGCAGGGAAGTGAATGAATGTACGATCAGAGCTGTTGTGTAAATGAAATTCAGTATAGGAGAAAAAGCTGACGAATTTTTCATAAAACTTTTATTTTTATAAACAGTTTGAACTTTTTTATGAAAACATTTTAAATGACTGTGCATCGTTTATGATAGCTGACTTGTGCCATTGTAGTTTACTTTAAATAGCTCTAGTGAGGACTCAGTTGTTATTTTGTGTAAGTATGACACTAACCCTTACATTTAACTTTGTTAATTTTGTGCGCAAAGACACAAAAAAAGAGACTTCCTTCTTCCCAGAACCAGAAAAAAGTAACGTGCAGGAAAAAACATGTTGCAGTTGTATAGACCTGCTTTAGCACTCACAAATATGATGCTACTCAGAATAAAATTATTAAAGCACAACGTAAAAAATATCCCGGATGATTAAATAAATAAGAAGAGCTGTAAGTACTTGATTGTGGCCTTTATTTAACCTAAAATCAATCTGCTGTGGAGTGATCTGCCCCTCAACTGTCCCTCCTAATTGGGGCCGTGACAGTCAGCAAAATAAATTGCGGGTATTTTTCCCATGAAGAAGAAAGCATGATTGGTAGCCATCAGGTATTTGGTGGCTTTGTCTAATGAAGGATTCCAGCCATTACTGGACTTGACTAATTAGTGAAGCCGTAGCTTGGCTTCATTAAAAAGAGTTGCCACATTCTTTAAAACCCAAAGCTCCAACGGCAAAGGCAGGAATTTGGATTTTTAAGGACTTTGTTAAGGAGATGAGAAGTCACAGTAACTGACCAAAAACAATTATTTGAAAAGAAGCCACCATAAACAGCAGCTTTCATCTTTGTGAGGCCTTTTGAAGGAACACTGTGTCACGATTCACATTTATGAAGAAGAAATAACCACTTGTGTTTTCTGGTTCTGAGCTTGTGATCTTTGGAGTTTGTCGCTGCGCTGCGAGGTCAAAACAAGAGGTCAGCTTACTCAATAGTATCAATCTGCAGCGTGGAGCGGGGGTCTCCGGAAGCTCATCACTAAAACCATAATTATTCACATATCTGTGCAAGTGATTGTAAAAAATACCTGCAGTGCTTTCTTTGTAAACATTATCTGCACAATCAGTGTACAATGCAGCCAGTTCTGCACCACATTTCAGGTGTTCTGCCAAATCAAACCTTTAAAAACAAACACAATGACAAGAAAGACATCTTCAGTACATGACTGCATGCATATTTGGCTCAACTACCTGTGCAACTCAAACAAACGTCAACATTTTAAAACAACCATTTAACTGTCTTACTGTTAGGATATTGTATTGTGCATGCTTAAAAGTTCTCTCATGCTGACAGCAGATTCTGGTAAATTTCCACCCAGCAGCTGAAACCAGATGGTACTGGTTTAACAGGGACCAGCACCCACACTGCACCTTTGAAATACCTGTTTCTATAACAGGGTATTCAGACAAGATATGTGAGAAATTTAACTACACCCTGCTTGTTTGTCAAGTTATGTTGAAGTTGTGTAACTACTCAAAAGTATAAATAAACGAGGCTGAACGCTGCTGGGCAGAACTGCTACGGATTCTCATCTGAGCACTTCTCCTGACGCGTCAGTCCTGAGTAAGAAAGCATCCACGACTCGGTGTTCCTTTGTCTGTGGGGTCTTCTACCCAACATTTATTGGTCCTTTTGAGCCGGGAGTCCAGCTGTCCTTGACCAGAGGGTTGACCGACACCGCAGAGTAC
>JBAMHV010000013.1:4971036-4989701 GCA_037177535.1 Pseudomugil gertrudae
TACGCTGGGATATAATCACTTTTTTCCTACTGTCTACAGAATTTAAACGGTGACGATTTAAAAACGATGAAGTTGAGTTGGCCTTTTGCTTCACCTGATAATGGGAGTCAATGGGGCCGGAAGGCAGACTTTGTGTCGCTTGGAGGGCTGTAGCTCAAAATCTGTACCTCCCAGCTTTTTCACACTTGGATACTGCTGGACTACAATGATCAGTATTCAGTCTACGACCTGAAATGCTGCTTTGCAAAACTCTGATGAAACACTCGTCTGTCTAAATAAATTCTGATCCTGAGTCAGACTTTTATATTTGCATAAATTTAAAAGTTTAGAGGTCAGACACAGTTAAAAAAAGAGTCAGATGCAATGCTTTGCAGCAGCCACAAGGCTTTTTTTCCAGTTTAGATTATTTACTGTCTCTCAGATAAAAAAACAGCATTATTATAGACAAACATCTAAATTAAATAATTAAAACTGGAGATGTGTTGCTTTGGGAATGTTCAGTGTATCCAAATAAGACTAATTTAAATCGGCAGATGAGTTAAAATACCAGAGAAGCCAAACTCAAGTATATTTAGGAACTCATGCTGTGTATAATCACTATACAGCCATGTAGTGCTTGCCTCAATGAATGAATGATTCAACAGCTGATGAGAAGCCATGCTCTTACTGTTTGAGGTTGTATATAAAGCATGTGTGTTGCTTTCTGGAGGAGAAGGGCTTCCAGAAAGTCCAGGTGGCACTTAAGCATCATGCATATGGTGCTTTGTCATGCGGGATTAGCTCATTGTTTCGCTCACTGTTACTCAATCCCAGTAATGGACTGTAGCTAAATCAGCTTGAACTTTCCAAATTACTTATGTCACACCGCCTGGACACATATCCCTCTGAAACCGATACCCACAAAAGTAATATCAACCTTTTGCAAAAACAAGAGTTTATTTGTTCTCATACAAGCTCTCCAGCAGCATTTGTTGCAATGTAATCAGCATAATGTCAGTATAATAAAAACTTTTATCACCTTTCATAATGATGGATGGATTTACCTGTGATGCTTGTTTGTATTCAGAATATTTTTTTATTTCTATCATGAAATCCTTGATTGTTTTTTGTAATTGCAGCTGCACTGCTTATAGTTAATGTATTATAAATAGGAATAAAACTTACCTGCAGCAGTAATTTATTGCCATCATAGTCTTCTGTCTGCCAGCGGGCCTCACTGATTGGACTGCAGGGATGCGGAAGCAGAGGCACCAGTACCCCAACATCCCGTACTCTAACCTCCATCACCGCTGACTCCAGCACTACAGGACTTTGGCCTCGGGGGAGCTTCTTAAACGACAGCTGGATCTCCATGTCGGGGTTAGAGTACACAACAAAAAAGCAAAAATCATCCTTTTTCTGCGCCACTCTCCGCTGAAGCAGGAGCTTGTACAGCCGGACCATATCTGCATAATTTTCATGGCGGCAGTAAATTGTAAACCGCACTATTTCCTTGCCATAGTGAACCTGCCGCACAGCCCACAGTGGTGTGCCTGGAGACAACGTGAAGAAGTCCTGGCTGCAAGGCGTCATTGGCAGCATACGGCGACCATTGCTGACTTTTTCGGTGTGGTGGTAATTCCATGGTGGCCTCTGCAGAGTGCGGTGAAGCATCAGTATCTGATCTCCTCCACCGTACGCCTCCTGGAGAAAGAGAATGACCGCCATAGCTGGCTGACATGCTGCGGACGGGCTGCCATTTTGATGCCGCTTTGATCGAGGTCGCTGGGAGACGGAGGCCCTCTCGGAGACTCTGAAGAGCTGCAGCTCAGGGTGAACCCACGCCAGCACTGCATCAGCAGCATGCTGCAGGAACTTGCCATGGCCCGGATCAGCAATGAGGTGGACACTGACAAGGAATGGGTCCTGGAGCTCACCCATGGATAACTCACCTCCACAAACAAACAAAGAAGAAAAAAGGAGATTAAGGTACGTATAAGGAGCAAGGATACAAAACCAATGGGCAAAGATTCAAACTATTTATTGCATTATCTGGCAACACATCATGGTTAAGACTGACCGACTTTCTGGCAATAGAAAATATGGTTGGAATGATTTAAGAAAAGGCAACAAAATGTTCAGGTTGTCCTAAAATGGGGGTCCAGATAAAACATTAAATGTAATGTCTTACGGCTGTTATTCCTCTTTGAAGTTTTCCATCCTTTCCTCCTGACTTTCCAGACCCAACTGTCTCAATTTCACTCATCCAAATCTAGTTCCATCTTTATTCCAATGTGTCTGTTTACCTTTCCCCCCTCAGAGTTTCCCTCCTTTCCACCAGATCCATGTGGAGCAACGCTCCTCTGTGGAGGCTCATTAGTGCCATTAGGAGTCATTACTGAAGCCCAGAGGAATGTTCCAGGCCGCAGCAGGAGCGATACATTCAGGTGCAGTCTCTCCCTGAACCCTTGACCTGGATAAGCGCAGCACCATGACACAGGTGCTGGCGTGTTTCCAAACCAAACGCATGTAGACTGTGTTTTAATCTGGCATGTTGCATGTAAACACGCGCATGCCATGGCCTCAAACTATGCTCATTCCTTCTTTTCTAGGATTTTTCCTACGCTCTTTACCTGACTTCTCAGGGGACTTGGCCCATTTAGTTTGTGCTGTGAGAATGGACACACAGTCTACTTATCCGTGGTGCAGCAGAGTGTTTGAGTGTTGCCAAAATCTCTCCATAAAACAAAGAGGCCAAACAAGGATTGGGTCTGTCTCATGGATCCCACTGGTCTCTCCAAAAGAGCAGTTTCTGTTTGACCAAAAGGGTGACATTTTCTAAAGGTGACGATCGGGTTACAATGAAACATTTCTAAAAGGTGTCCATTAAAGGTGTACTGGTACAACACATTTTCAATATCACTTTAGTATAAAATTAGAAAACAAAGGGATGTACTGTATGTTCTACAATGATGCAAACAGAATGGTGGACCTGATGTGCTGACGCAGAGACCCATTTACCCCTTAAGATAAAAAAAACCAGGTTTAAGCTGGACGCCATCCTGCAACACACACAAATTGCAGTGACATCATAACAAACCTTGATCAACACGTTTCACCTGAAAAACCTCACAATTACTCCAAAAAAATACATTTTGTCACATTAAAATGGGAATTTATACGGGATCTAACAAGTTCTGCATTTCCAGATGTGAGACTGTTAACAATGAACACACACATACACACACATAAATACACTGCAAGTTAATTAACATCAGTCTGATCCTATTAGAATCACTGCCTGTCTCTAGCAGACATCAGCTCGCATCAAGGCACCAAACATGAGGATGATGAGGATCTGTGAGGGTGTTGCAACAGGTTGCACCGTCACTCAAGCAGCTTGGTTTATTCAAACTTCAACAATATCTTCTCCCAGGAATCTGAGATGAAACAGGCCCATCAGGACAACACAGACCTTTGTCAAAACTGTCCAACTATTGACTTACAAGCCAAATAAAGCTACCAAAGATGACAGGTGAGATAATATGCAGCCTTGGTTATAAACTCTCAGCTCCTCCTGCGTTCCAAACATCTCAGTTTATTGATCTTTGTCTACTTTTCTATGCAAAAGCTGCGGCCACTGAGTTTTACACAACACACCTGGTCATCTTTGTCTGGTCTCATAAGATCAGTTATATATATATATATTAACCTGCAATGCAGGGTTGAAGAGCTAGGTCTAAAGAAAAAGACATTCCAGTGTCACTGCAGCTCATTCCTAACTTTAAAAAAACAACTGCAGGGGACATCTAGGATCATATCAAAAAAGATATAAAGATAAAAAAGATATTTCAATTCTCCTTTTTCATCACCCTGAAGCAAGCATATGGACCTTTTGTGTATATTAGCAGAGTCTTATTAAGTGTTTCCTGTTTCTATTTAAATGTTCTTTGACTTCATAGTGTAAACTGAAACAACTTAAGCTTACATGAGTAAAGGTATTAACGTCGTCCAATGCTTAGGGAATCTGGACAAGATGTTTTGTTTTTATTTTTACATTAAAATGTTATGCTAATCTAAGCTTTGTCTGTTTTATCTTCTTCTCAAGGTAAGAAACCAAATGTACATTCTGTTTCATTATTTTCTTATCATGAAACATAAATCATAAACATTAGTGTAACAGCACCAGTTTTGATTTATTATCCGGCAACAAGTTATGTGTTTTTTTAATGATCCCTGATTAAACTTTTCTGACTTCTGTTGCTCTTTCCTCTGCAAAAATCCTGCCATTATTTTTATACTATAAAATCTCAGATGAAACATATTCAAGAGAACAAATTTGTTCCTGAATGTGTTGGAAGTTGTCAGAGGTTGGTTAGTTTTATGCTTCTGTTGTGGCTACCAGAGATGGAGTACTTGAGTCCTGGACTCGTGACTTGACTTGGGCTTTTGACTGATGACTCGCGACTCGACTTGAGGAGCAGGCTGATGACTTGGACTTGGATTCGGACTTGCCAGTGTATGACTCGGACTTAGACTTGGACTTGGGCACTATGGACTTGAACTTGATTAGATGCTGCCAGTGCTGACAAGTCGCATTCATGTACGAAGCTGGCGGCGGCGCGCATGTGGTTGACATAACAGCGTCAACATGTTCAGTCACATCCCGCACATTGTGCAGTTATACCGATTTTCCCTCAAATTCAGAAAAAAAGCAGTGCTAAATGTTCTGTATGCAAAAGGACAATACAAGACTGGGACAATGTCCAATTTCAACCGGCACTTGTTACGTTTGCACCCTGAAAAGTAAGTGAAATTGTTGGTATTAGCCAGTAGCCATTGCTAGTGTTAGCTTATTAGTTTTCCATGTTGAAAAATCGTGCGGTGGGCCCTGCTTAAATGGTTAGGACTTCACTTGGACTCGAGACTTGGACTTGCTTTTAGGTGATAATGACTCAACTTGGACTTGGACTTGGACTCGGAGTTTATTTTAATAACTTGGACTCGGACTTGCACATTGATAACTCGGACTTGGACTCGAACTTGGACTGTAAGAGCTCATGACTCGACTCGGACTCGACTCGGGCTAGTCCTGCATGACTTGGACTCTAACTCTGAGGACTCGAGTGACTTGGACTCGAGAAATGGTGACTCGACTACAACACTGGTGGCTACTAAATGTGAGATTAATAAAGTATCTATCTATCTATCTATCTATCTATCTATCTATCTATCTATCTATCTATCTATCTATCTAAGCAAAAAGAATTATTCTGCCTTCCTTTTTTATCAGGTTGTCATTTAAGTATTTAGAAAACTAAATTCTAATTGAATGACAAACACTTTGCAAAAGTCAACGCTTCTTTGAAGACACATTTTGTCTGTAGGTGCTAAACATTAAAAAATGTATGAATGTATAAAACATTCTGTAAAGTTCTTACAAGACACCCTGATGCAGCTTTGATTAATCTGAGAAATGCTGAAGGAAGCAAGATCATTGTTTCTTATTAAGGTTTAAAACTGAGATGCAGATTTGGAATAGTTACACAAACATAACAGAAATGTAACTCTGCAGTCTGTCGGACACAAAATGTAATGAGTTGCAACTTGTTGCACTTTTAATGAAACTTTAAATTTAAAGAACCAAAGTCTGTCTTCTTTGCAATAAGGTTGAAAGGGACAAAAGGAGACTAAATGAAAGATTAAGCCACTCCAATCACATAAAGGGAATGAAGTAGCTTGTGTGTAAAGCTCTGGAGGAGTGTGTCTCTAAGCTCTTAATCCACTTGAGTCTAAAAGCTAACATTGATGTTCTGACCTGGCTGCATACGGAGCATGCATGTGCAGAACTGCTATCACACTATAAAAAAACCCACTCATGTAAAGAAAGCCTCGTCTCTTCTAATTCTTAGAGACTTTTACATTTGCTCGATGTGTAAGTGTTCCCGGCAACACATGCTCGCAGCCATACCCGCAGATGAAGACGTGAGATAAAACACCACGCCTTCCAGCGGCCCCTCCACATATGAGAGTGATTAGCAGTGAAAACTCAGCCTCGCCTCAGATTGCAGTTGGATGTGCACAACTACAGCAGTCACAGCTTTAGCTATCTTGGCTCTCAGTCAAAGCAGCTGAAGGGAGGAAATTCAAGATGGGGCCCTCTTTTCTGTCGTCTGCTCAAAAGAAGAAAAATGGATGCAAGTTCCAGCACTCATAAACTCATGTTCATCCCTTTCACCCATGTGGACTGAGGACATGCAATATGAAGTTCTTAATAAAATGTGGCCCTTCCTGCTTACTGTTGCTCATTTCTAACAAAACAGATAATGACCTGAAATTATTTCCTGTAATTCATACTGGAACAAATAACTTTTTCAATGTCTCCAATAAACTAATAGGATGTGTAACAAAATGCTTATAGAATGAAGGGTTGTTCACATTAAAAACTGTAACAGTGATCCTTTCCACAGCTAAAACAACATAAGGGGAAATAAGTGGGAGGAAACACACCAGCTCTTGTAATAGAGCATCAGTTCCTTTGCTGCACTCATCTTTGTAAAGCTTCCTTCGCCATCACTTCAGTTTTTACCCCAAAGCAGTTCTTTAAGTGCTACAAGCACATGACATGATGAAGCTCTACTTTTCCATCAGTCCATGTCATTCCACAAACAACATATTCTTACATGAACCAGGTTCCCAGGTAGTGTGTGAAATCTAGCAGAAAGCTCATACTAAAAGCTGGAGAGAAGCACAGAAACGTACCAAAGAAAGACACAACACAAGCTTATTACAGCTTGGTAGGCTCTCCTTACCACTTATAACTTTACTTTCTCCAATTTTAAACCGTTTTATGAAACTGTACTATTTTAATCCTGTCTAAATGAAAACCATACATGAGCTGGGACTGTGCTTGTGACAGACTGATGCATGAACCACTCTAACTTAAAGCTATTTAAGAAGCGGTGAGACAGAGAAAGCTACTAATGATTCCTATCAATGCAAGAAATAGGAGCACCCAACAGGACTGGACTGGACGAACGGGTTGATGGGAGGAGGGAGTTGTGGGTGGATGGCTGGATGAGTTGGATGGATGGATAGGTGAAAGAATGGATGGATGAATGGAAGGACGGATGAGTGAATGGATGGATGGGTGGGTGGATGGAAGGATGGATAGGTGAATAAGTGGATGGATGGATTGGATGGATAGATGGACGAATGGACGGACAAATTGGATGGATGTAGGGGATTGATGGATGGATGGATAGATGGATGGATAGATAGATAGATAGATGGATATAGATGGATGGATACATGGATATAGATGGATGGATAGATAGATAGATGGATAAAAATGTCTATAATTCAATTGCTTCTCATATAAAGCATTAATGTGATTGGTGTATTTCTGTCATCTGTAATGAATGTAGAAGTTGAAAGCTTCTGTCTCAGCTGTTTCTCACACTTCAGTGAGACAAACTGCAAGTCTTCATTTCTGCATATAAGTACAACACACTTCACAAGCTGACAACAACAATGAGCAGGGCTGTTTTCTGAGGTTGTCAGAAGAACACAACAAAACATGCTCCTATTTTTGCTTTATGTTAAAGAACATAAGCAGGTTATGAAAACAAAGGAAGTTATTTTCCCAGTGAGCAGTATAGAAACGGTTATGCATGTTTACTGTAACTGACTTTGAAGTTGCACCCAAGCTAAAAGTAGTCTAACTAAAATGTCATGACTTAAATCTGCTGTTAGTATCAGGCAGGGGAAACATATAGATTAGACAGGTTAGGCTGGCAGAAAGCATCTGGCTTGCTTCCCTCCTGTTCAAACAGGCTGGTGCGGGCAGAGATTAGACGAGGTGGCTTAGAGAGGAAACCAAAGCCTTTAGGATCTAGTCCCAGTTCACAAATGCAATGTGACATTTACTGTCTGAACGAAACGTGGAAAAAAGTAGTTTACCTAACTACTTTAAGGATGCAAAGTTATGTGTCCACACAAAGATTTAAAGTTAAATAACTTTATTATACAAGATTTGATTGTTCCATTGTATATCTTCTTAAAAAGATTCTTTTACTATTCCAAAATTAGAGAAAGAAGTTTTTCAAAAAGGCAGAAAACATTTAAAGTGTGTGTTTACTTCATTTGCATCTTTTACTTGTATTAACAGATGAATATCCAGCCTGCTTAAGGACTCTCTTCTCTTTAACATGTCTTTGATTTTGGTTGCCCAAAGATGTCAATTGCAAATCAAAATCTTTGTTTCATCAAAAAAAAAGAAAGTTTTAAATTAAAGTTTTATTACCACATTAAGGTCTTTGTGTGGTCTGAACCTGATGCAAAATGTAGCTTCACTGAAAAGAGCAGAAACACAAAGAATACTGGCAGCTAGAGGAGAGGAAAACAAAGCAGAATATTTATGTCCATGAAACTCGATTCGTAACTGTAATGATCCACCCGGTGATCAGTGCTCGGTAGACTAATATAAATAGAACTTGATCTGGCAGGGATTCTGACTGCTCCGTAACTGTCTCTGATAATTATTGCTCCATGTGCATTTAATAAATACACGCTTACTCACTACCCTTGAGATAAACAACACCGCTGAGAGACAGAACTGCTTTAATTAACAAGAAGCTGATGGCAGCATATTTAGCTGTTGGCCTTTTGGTTTGAGTCACATTTTGCCAGATGTGCATTTATAAACTGCCTTAGACCAAAGCCGGGATCAGCTACACTCAACCATGGAGAAAGTATCACCAGCTTGTGTGTGTGTGTGTGTATGAAGGAGACCGATTGTTAAAGGTGTTCCTCGTTCAGTCACCTGCAATTCAAAATGACCACTGAAAAGACTTATACGTCACTGCAAGAGGCTTGCTGTGTAAACGGATACTCTGTGCTGTTGCTCTCACACAGACCAGCTGCACAGAAAGCTCAGATCTCCGTCACACACATAAAATGTGATGGATGGCTGGTTAAATATGCTGACATTGAAAAAACAGAAAAATGCTTTAAAAAAAAAACTTTTAGGAATAATTTATGGCTAAAATGTGACAAACTAAGTTTAAAATCATGTAAAATATATGGAAATGCCTCAAAGTGTCTTCAATCTGTTTTGAAGCATATATCTGACATAAACAGATTTTAGTCCAATAATGTTCTGTAAAACATGGTGGAGTTACGTCAGCAATGATCTAGAACAATCCAGGAAGTATGATATCCTTTCAGTTCAATTCAGCTTTATTTGTATAGCGCAAATCCACAACAGCATCTCGGGCCACATTACGTGCACTCGATTCAAGCCAAATCATTGTTATCCAATGTGGATTAATACGAGACATTTCACAGAATAAATTATAGCTTAGTTAAGGAAATCCAACAGATTGTGTTGAATTCCATCCCCTGTCATGAGCATGCATGGGGTAAAAAGCGGCATTGGAGCGGGGAAAAAATCATTTTAACAGGAAGTAAAAGCATCTCAGGTAGGGCAGCCATCTGCCTCGACCCTTCAGATCACTCACCAAACTGAGTTTGCCGTAGCATATTATTCCAACTCAATGTTGGATGGCTTGTGTCCATCTCAGTTTTTTTTTATGTTTCTCCCATTTTTTCCTTTTTCTTTGGACATAAGCCATTAAGTAAATTCGTATTCGTTAATAATTGTATGTAATTTATACATCTATACTGGGTCTAAAGTTTTTACTCCAATAGCAAACTGGCTTTATCTTACATACGCACATGCATGCAGAAAAACAAAACAAAAAGAAAAACCCACATTTCAGAAAGGTCATAGGTCATTGTGGCTGAATGGGTGCTCATCTGCTGTGACCAACAGATAATGAAGCTGTATGATTATGTGTATGGAGAAACACTGCAGAGTTGGAAGCCTGTTGAAGCGAAATCCCTCTATGTTCAGCTGAGTGCAAAGATGCTGCAAGCAAACAGCTAAAAGAAAAACTGATTACGGTTTCTTTTCAACAAAGCTCTTTTTAGCTCATGGATCGCTTCAATTTCATCCGTTTCATTTTCCACCCTGGTTTTGATCATCGTTAATCTTCTCCTACATTGTTAATCAAACTGGACTTACAGTAGGAACAAATGTGCTGCCTCACTCAGAGTTATGGTACTTGCTTTGTGTTTAGTTTCAACAAGATGCAAGATGCTATTCTAACAAGACAGCAAATGAAAGTAAAAGAATGAAATGAATGGCTCGTGACCAGGCCTCTGCAGAACTGACTGGCATGCAGAAGAGGGAGTTCAGGTTTGTGATGCAGGTTTTAATCTGTATCTTTAAGATTTGCTTTCGAGGCTGAAATGCTGCAGTTCCAAAAATCTACAACTTATTTTATTTGAGATGCTCAAACATCAAAATGCGGGATGGAGCTGCTGAAGGGTTCATATGTGAGCTTAGGAAACTATGGGGTCATGCTTTAGCAGTAACTTATATGATGAAACTGTGCAAAGACTGAAAGGGAAACCTAATGTGGCACAATGAGAAAACAACTCACAGATGGAGATTTTGTCCATATTTTTTCAGTAGCAATCTCTTTTTTAGGGAAAGACTATGATTTATTATTAAGGTTAATTTTTAATTGGAAATGTATTTTAATATGAAAATATTAAATGTATTTATTTATCTATACATTAATAAATATTATTTATTTATTTACTAATTTATTTTACTATTATCTCGCCCGTTGTGAGCTGGGATTGGCTCCAGATCCCCCGCGACCCCATTCAGGGAAAAAAACGGTAGAAAATGGATGGATGGATGGATTTTACTATTAAGATGTATTTAAGATTATGATTTACTATTATTTATTTATAATTATTTAGATAATGGAACATCTAAAATGTTGCTTGCTCCGACCAGCACAGCAACACATCTGTTTGCAGAGACAAAGAAAAGCTGTACATTCTGGTTAGATCGCCATAACACAGATGTTAAAGGTCACTATAGGCAAACTTAACACCCTCTATGTAATCTCTTAGTGTCAGAGGCCCTTTTGATTGCCCAAAAATCTCCTAAAGGAGCTCAATCATTCAGTTAGTGACATGTTCCTTCATTACCACGGGCAAACAACCATTAGAGCTCCATAAATACTGGCCAAAACCCCAACTAACATTTAGCTTTAGAGTGCAATGGTCATGTATTTTATTGGGTTCCGGTCCTACATCAAATAACTCCACAGTAATTGCAGCTATATACTCTAATTAGCAACATCCAGCAAGACCCAGGCATACTCACCAGTCTTTAACGAGGATGTTAGACCGGGGACCACAAAGACTCACAAAGCTTACAGAGACACATTTACCAGTGGAGGCTCTGAAACTGACAGGAGCAACTCAAGTTTTTCATTTTGTCCACGCTGCTTATTCCAACTCTGGTGCAATTAAGAGGCAAGAGGAAGGGCACACCCTGAACAGGTCGCCTGCCTATCGCAGGGCCAACAGAAACAACTCATGAAAAAAAACACGTGGCAGCTTATTCTCAGTCCTGCTGTCTGGGGTTGGCATTGTGGTCAGATGTAATAATCAAACTTAATTATAGATAACCAGAAATGTTGCTTTACTTTAGCCTCGACGCTACAGATGTATTATCTCTTTGTGCTGTTGCAGCTTATTGTGTGAACTTGCTTTTGAATTCAGACAGCAGAAACAAAAGTATGATACTAAGTGGGAAAAGATTTAATCTACTGCTTTTAACAAATGCAATGTTGGGGGTTTAACACGACAGTAGCGTCTCCAGAGGTCTGACAGCTGGTCAGAGGTTAAAGGTCAGGGGTTCCGGCCACATGTACAAACATGCGATGCTGTCTGGTCTAAACCTGAACACTTTCCATAGAGCAGAAAGAAAAGGGAAGCCGAAGCTTCACGCTACTCTGAAAAATGAACACATCTAAGCACACAGACATGCAGAAATACACACACACACACACACACACACAAACCCAAGTACACACACACAGCGCTAAAACAAAGAAGTACTTTCTCACTTTCACCACAAAAATGACAGAAAACTTTATATAAAAACAAAAGTTCAGATTCCAAAGTGATTGATACAAACATACTTTTCCAAGCAAAGTTTGACGAACCCTGATTTAATACACGCTTTTAGCAGTGGGCTTTACTGCAGGCAGGAGATTATGAGACATATAGGACCACCTGGGACAAAGGCACACAGGGTTCACAAAATGCAAACAAAACATTGCAACAAAACCTCTGAGACAGATATCACAAAATCTAAGCCAATGCAATTAAAACTAATGGCTATGATTAGTGCACAACAGCAGGGGAAGTCACTGATATCGCATTTTTAAAGTGTGTTTAGTAACTGTGGGCAAATTTATTTAATCTGTTGCAGCTCGTGTACCAACGCAGTGAGGTGATTTTGTTTTTGCCTGCAATTATTTAAGTGAGAGTCCTAACACACAAGCGGCCATCTTGGTTACACATTTCCAGGCCAATCTCTTACCTAAATGAAAAGGCAGTTTCAAGGGATGTAAAAATTGCACATATAGAATTATCACTAACTTTATACTTATTTTCATCTAAAACTGATATTAAATCTTGAATTAGTGACCACCTCATTAGGTACATCAGCTCAAATTCTTATTAACACACATAATTAAGCAATCTCATGCATGTAGATATGTCAAACAACAGGCACAGAACACTGTCAGATATACAGGAGACTGAAGCTGCAATTCACACAAACTCAACAAAACTGGACAATAGAAGATTGGAAAAAGCTCCCAGGTCATGCCATGAAAAATGAAGGCAGTTCTGAAGATAAAGTGTTTCCAATAAAGTGGCTGGTGAGTTAAAAAAAACACCAGTGAGGCAGTTTGGTGACAGTAAATGTGCTGCAAAGAAAGTAACAATACAAGTTGGGTTGTGTATTTTGCAGTTGGGCTGCCATAAGAGGATACTTTGAGGTGCGTGACTGTCAACCACCACCAGAAAAAGCAGAAAAATCCGGTTTTTATTCAGAATTAACTTTTTATCCCATTTGTAAATGGTCCTTTTGGCTTTAATCAGTGAAGAAGTTGAGTGAAACATTGAAAAGATGCACATTCTCCATGTAAAGTAGCCCTGAAACACCTCTGTGAATGTGGCTTCTACACCGTATATTTAAAGTTGTTGCGTTTTGGACAATGTCTGACTGCATTGTTCCTGCACTGAACTCCAGCAATGACAATAGTGGGCAGAAGCTCATCTGATACAACAGTGACTGAGGAAACATGAGGGGAAAACCAACTGCTGCATCTCTGTGTGTAAAATGTGTGTGTACGTCCCTATTGTGTGTGTGGAATAATGCAGCTTCCTGTGGACCTGATTTATGGGTTAATATCAGATATATTCCTCCCATTGTGAAGGCCTTCAGAGCTGGCAACCACGCCGAGAGCTGGTCACGACCCTTTCAAACACGGATTTTCACAATCACGTTCTTACAATGAGAATGCTCATTAATCACAACACAAGTCTTAATTCTCTCCTCATGCTCATCAGCTCCATTTGTTTTGACAATTCTGTGTTTATTTAGTTTAAAATTTATGTCTGAGACTTGGGAATACAGGAATGTCGTTCACAAGTATAAAAATGATTTAAAAAAAGGCAGTGAAAGGATCAGGCAGGCCACAATAAACCAATATGTCTGAATTTTGATCCAGAGTTAAAAGTTTTGTGGAATATAAATAGAGATTCACAATATCACAACAGCAGAATAGCACATGCAAGGAAAAAATGTTTTAAAACAGTTATTCATATTTACAATTTGGCTTTTTTTCATTACTTTTATTCCTTAATTACTTACAAAATAATCAAAACTAAATAAAAGAAGCAAACTGCAGAAAGAGTGTGTGTTCTTTACCTTATACTTCATGTTTAGTCATTTAGTTGCCAATTTAAATAAGAGATTTCTGACAATTCTTTAAATTTGTTAAATTTAATATAACTATAGGAACACAATGTATTATTAAAATAAAATTAGATCTAAATTACAGTTATCTTTGTTTATTTTATTAACCATAGCTAAGTACAGCCTAGCTGATAGAAGCAGTCTGTTCTTTGAAAGTAGAGCTCAAACAAAAATGTTTCATCTACATAAATAAGGAGAAAGATCTGCAGCTTCTAGTTAAACCACAATCACACCTAGAAGACTTTTCTTTCATAGAAACTGTAGTCTTTCCCAAAGCTTTGCTTGTTTTAAACCATCAGTTTGTCCTATTTTCAGTCATTTCCAAAACTACGGCTTTATTAAATTTTGGCTACCCCCCCAAAGGAATCTAAAAAATGTCATAATTTTGCGTTTTCGTAAATGTACGGGCAAAACTACGCGATAGCGCCACCTATTTTTAGTGCCCCGCCACTACATGTTGTCAATCTTCATGAAAATTCATACACATATTCTACATGATAGGGCAAACAATAAAGCCTCTTGGACCTATGGTCTCAACCAAACAGGAAGTCGGCCATTTTGGGTCAAAGGTCAAATTATGGGGTTGTATTTGAACAAACTAGTTTGCATAGTATTACTGTATGCTTACCACAGTGCATCAGTGTGAATATGTGCTGTCAAGCAGCCTGTTATGGACATACAAAGACTCCTCCCTAAAATCTGCTGTAGGTCTTAGAGACAACTAAACACAAACACCCCCTCCTCCTCCTCCTCCTCCTTCCTGGGAGTGGATTTATTTTGTCAGTGTGTATTAAGCAGATAAAGTCCAGGATCTGAGCTGTCTGTATGTGTGTGCATGTGTTAGCAGTGCTTAATGTCCTGGTTGGTTTTACTTACTGCTTGTTGAGGACAGAGGACTGTAATCAGACCTGCAGAGAGGGTGACAGAAAAAGAGACAAACAAGAGAGGCCATGTGGACACGTGGGGCAAGAGAGATATGGAAAGGGACAAGAAACAAAGAAAGAGAGACAAAGGTTTATGTTACAGCATGAAGTGCAGTCCAGATGATTTACAGGATGACACGCTCCTATTTCAAATGAAGTGCTGACATCTGGCTAAACAGTAGGAGAGGTCCAGCTGGAAAGGTCACAAAAATGCACAGACATTGCACAGCGGTTTGTCTGAAAAAGATAAAACACTGAAATATTTACTTAAATACTGCTCCTGCTACAATATGCTCAGTTACTAGAACTTTACTGTGATATTTCTTCTTTATTCTACCACACATAAGATCTAATTATCTATACTCAGCAGCATTAATATGATGCCTGTGTAAACATTCATGCTTTTAGTCTCTAAAAGGGTTCAAATTTCTACACCAATTACACAAACATTAAAATACTGCAGTAATAGCAAATCACTAATACTACACATTCTTCAGAAATCATCTTGTTCTCTTTTGTTACTTAGAGGAAAATCCAGCACATTTGCAGGGATTGATTACAAATGCATGCGTTACTTTTTCAAGAAGAGGATGAAAAGCACCCCAGCTTAAATTGTTGTGGGCTGTTCATAATTCTGGAAAAGTATGCTCTATTATGTTCCAGCCATGTGAAGAAAAATACTGCATTCAAGTCTTAGTGTTTACTTTGTAAATTAGGCAACCAAGTTGGAAAAATGTTAATGTGTCCTGTATCCTGTTGAATGCCGAACGGAGTAAGGAGAAAAAAGATGCAAACGGACATTTTTAGACGTTAAAGTTGACTTTTTTCGCCGCTCAACACATAACGGCTTAGAAATACTAATGAAAAGGTAAAACGTGTGAGAAATATATACTAGAAATATGCACAATATATATAAAAACTGGATAAAAAAGATAAAAACATTTACTTTTGGTGGATTTCTTATAACAATGCATCTTGGCAATAAATCTAATAATAGTGGAAACCCTGTTTATTTCACAGACTGTGTGGATATACAATGCAAAAATGCTAGTTTTTGTCATCCATTTGTCATAATAAGATGTTTTAGCCCTACTGCATCCTGATTCATCTCCATGTCCACATAAACTGTCATTCAGAGGTAATATGATTCTAATCTAAAGCTCTTATTTTCCAGGTGGTAGAGGCAGAATTAGTTACCCACCAGCCTGATCTCCTAGAATCATAGACTAACTCTAACATGTTATGTCATTACGCAATGCAAGACAGACACAAACACACATCAAGACCGATTGAGGATCAAACCAGTATCCTCCATGTGATAATTCCCATCTGGGAAACCTCTGTTCACACAAACAACTTGAGAATATTAGTCTCACAGGAGTCAGCTGACAACCACAAAACACTGTCCCTGCACACACCCTCCCTGTGACTCCATCTCTAAACTAATAAGGCCTCTGGAGTTGCAGGAAACAGGAGGAGAGAGCCCGTTTCCTGCAGCAGGAGGTTATCAATCTAACTAACAGGAATTAGTGGTGCGGAGAAAGGGATCATTGAGAGCGACGAGAGAAGTGGAGGTGAGGCCAGAAAGGTACGAGGGAAAGATCATGGGGCACTGCAGAGGGGAAATAAAGGAGTGGAGACAAAACAAAAAAAAAAAACAAATATACAGAAAGGATTTAAAATAAATGGAAGTTCCCAGCAAAGGGACACTACAAAGATCCTAAACCTGTCCCTGCATGCACAGAGGAGGAAAGAAAAGGGGGAGAAGAATGTTCTTATAGAGGTTTATGACTCTTCAGAGTTAAGTTGGAATTGTGGTAGTGTGTGCAGTTGCGGGTCCATGTGATGGCTCCCTTGGGTGTGACTGTTTGGCAGGACTCCTCCAGCAGTGCCGGTTAATGTCTCGCCTGCTGTTCTCAGTCTGGATGGAAGCTGCCTCGCTTCATCTCAGTCCAAAGACAATAAACACAGTGAAGCGCAGACAGCAGCAGCCTGGTCGTGCTTATTCAGCCTGACTGAAGAAGTGACCTAAAGCAAGCCTAATTGGTTTGTTTGACTGGTGGAGAGATAAACAGATTCAGGTGGCTTTTGTTTGATAGGGTTAGGGAAGCAGGGAGTGTAAGGTGAGAAGAGGTGGGATGATGGGAAACAAAAGCAGAAAGATGAAGAAATAATGAAAGTTCTTTATGTTTGTATAAAGTGGTAAACTCTTCCAGTGAGTTACATGTCTAAACAAACCAGACTGGGACTGACAATCGACATAATCAACCTCTTTCAATCCGTTAACATCCGAATAAGAGAACAGGGTGAGCATATGCCCGAGCATACACCTTTCAGAAACTATATGTGCACCTTGTTTGCATTTCTTTTCTTTTTAAATGGCAATAACTTACATTTATATACACGGTTCCCAACCTTAATATTTAATCTTTAATATTTGTAAAATATTCTGTGACTGATGACGTGACATCTCTCTAAGCAACACTGATAACGCAGCATCCCTTTATTATCTTTCGCAGTCAGTCCTGACTATCTTTTTGGTTTCATCCTGAGCTTTTTAATCCTCCCTACATGTGAATACTGCTTTTTTTCCTTTTCACAAACACCATTGAATCATACCTTGTGAATGAAAACAGAACTCGGAGTCGTATAGCTTTGTTTTAACCACCTTTGACTTTATAAGACGGGTAACTTCAGCATCCACCTGATATAATGCAACCCTGATAAGTGTGCATAGATTTGGGAAGTAGAATGTGTAGCTGTTGAGCAGATTAAGTGGCATGAAGACATTTGAGGTAGGCTTTTCTTTCTATCAGAATGCCAGCCAAAGAGTAAAGCGACCCACTGTGATTGCTCCTGAAACTCTTACCAAACCGGAGTCATTCGAGCAACTTGCAGAGCTTACTATCTCAGGAAAAGTAGAGCAGGGTGGACTGTGGTCTAAACCTTCATGTGACACAAAACTGTTTAATCAGAGGGTGAATCCTGGAAATTAGCTTGTTCCACATTGCATGAGAAGGACTTATTACCAGACCATCTGCCACAATGCAGCATCTTTTACCACACACACAATCTGCTTTCTCTAGTCAAATTGTTAACACACAGTTAATCAGTCAATCACCTGCATGTATATGGAGACATTGTCAAGAGCAAGAGCAGCAGAAGACCACACCAGGTGACACTTTTGGCAGATTAACAGGAAACTGAAGCTACATTTCTGGACAATAAAAGATTGGAAAAAGTTCCCAGTCTGACGAGTGTCTTTAAGCCAAACAGTGAGAACATCATTAGGACTGTATTCACAGCAAACAGTTACATTCAGGTATTATACAGTATTAGTATATTGGAGGGATCACAACTCCAAACCTCTCAGGCTAGAGTCCTGCAGGTCTTTGGATGAACTTGAATCAAGTGTGTTGCAGCAGGAAAGCATCTAAAACCTGCAGGACAGTGGCCAAAGAGGTCCAGTGTTGGTCATCCCTCGTATATCGGGTAGTAACTTATACACAAAAATTGATAGTGTATAATCATCCATCCATTTTCTACCGCTTTTCCCTGAACGGGGTCGCGGGGGGCTGGAGCCAATCCCAGCCGTCAACGGGCGAGAGGCGGGGTACACCCTGGACAGGTCGCCTGTCTATCACACATAGACAAACAACCATGCACACATACACTCAAATTGTCCTATGGGCAATTTAGAGTCTCCAATCAGCCTATCCCCAAGGTGCATATCTTTGGACTGTGGGAGAAAGCCGGAGTACCCGGAGAGAACCCACGCTAACAGGGAGAGAACCCACGCTAACACGGAGAGAACCCACGCTAACACGGAGAGAACCCACGCT
>JBAMHV010000013.1:4996720-5015963 GCA_037177535.1 Pseudomugil gertrudae
AGAAATAACTCTAGGTGGGCTGGATGGTGGTGCCGTGGGTTGCTGGTTCAGGCCAAACAGGGGAGGTCCAAACAGTGTCACAGCAGGAGACTACGGCCGGCCGCTCCGCATCTCAAACTTCATCAATGAGCTGGACTCGGGTTTCCGTCTGCTCAACCTGAAGAACGACCCACTACGAAAGCGCTACGATGGCCTCAAGTACGACGTAAAGAAGATCGAGGAGGTGGTCTACGACTTGTCCATTCGCGGCCTGGCCAAGGAATCGGAGTCTGGCGGGGAGAAGTAGAGCTTGGAGGAAAAGTGGGAGACGTGGGAGAAGGAGGGCTTGGCAGCCACCTTCATCTGGGATTTCTCAAGGCTGCTGCAGATTGAAGACCTTACACCACCTGCGAGGCAAGACCTGGGGGCCTGCTTGAGGCCCCAGTAGCTGGGACTAGAGTGTGTGTGTGTGTGTGTGTGTGCGCGCACAAATTCAAAGTCTCAGCAGTGTTGCTAAGATGAGGAGCTCCGTTGATTCCTTCATTTGAGGTCTAGGATGAGAGGTTTGGTTTGTTATTTTAAAAATGTGTCCTTATCTTCATCCGACCCCTGTGATAATGTTTAAGGCTGTTCAGGCTGATTTTCAAGTCATTTTCTTATTATTGAATAACAGTAGATCTTGTTTTGTTTTATTTTAAAAGTAAGATAAAAGAGTTAAAGGCTCACTTTTTTCCTGTAATTGTATTAATTGTGTTTTTTTTTTTTTTTAACATCAGACGTGTTGGCTCTGTAATTTGATTTTTGGTGGTTTGTTGCACTATTTTCGCCAAAAGGTTTAAATCCAAACTGGGGAATAGTTGGTTTCCTCTCTGAAAGACCGAAACGGAATATGAATACATTTTAAAACCGTTTCCAAATATACTTTACTGGATTCATAAAAGAAACTTGATTTTGGGTTTTGGTCCTTAGCATTTGTAAATGATGAGAGAAGAAGAGTCAAAGAAAGTTATGGACTTCATATGACAACATAAAGACACTGTGAATGAAGATTCCTGCAGTTGAGAACACTTACAAACTTGTGCCAATGAATATAAATGTTGCGCCTGTTCAGTATTTTTAGTTTTGCAACGCTTTGTCTGATCACCCACGAGCAGATGCAAAACAGTGTAACCTACTGCATGTTGTTCTTTTTTACTTTAAAGTATCACTTTCACTTATCTGAAGCTGTTTTCAAGAAAAGTTTCACGTTGTGCTTCTGTTTCTGAGCTGAAGTGAATTCTCTCTAATATTCTTTTCTCTAATATTACAGGCACACACACACAAAGAAAAGCATCAATGCTGTGTTTAAAATCTTTTAATATAATTCATAATATATTACAATGGGGAAATAATACATCAGATCTTTGAAATACAAATAAGGGAAAGAAAACGGGGAAAAAATGCAACTCAGCGGGTTTTTGCTTTTATATTTTAAAGTGGTTTAATCTGAGCCTGCATCTTCCAGCAGTGTATGAGCATCACGGTGGAGTTTTTAAGTCTGCCCTTCAAAACACAGTGATTTGTTTTCTCCTCTTATGCTACTTTATAACATAACTGCAATGGTCTTAATAATGCTTTTAGTTCAGCTGACTTGTCTTTATGTGCTGGAGCTTTACACGACCAAGTTCCCTCGTGAAATATGAATGCACGTGACTGCATAACAGATGTTTTTCCAGCAGTTCTGCCAAAGTGTTTCTCATTATCAAAATATATTAAAGTGCATAAAACAAAATAAAGCCACCGTATGTAAAAAAAAAAAATAAATCACTCGAATAAGAGGATCAGTCAAAAGTAATTATATTGCCTATAAAAAAGCCTCAATCAAGTCCAGACTAGTCTGTTATAAGTTAATGCAACTGTAATGTTTAGTTTTTTACTGTTTACTGTTACAGTAATAAAGTACCAAGGCACAACATCTTGCTAAGTCACATAACAGTTAATATTAACCTGTCAACATGGTTTGGATGCTGTTTTTGAGGCTACTTTTTCAAGTCAACAGGGTTTTTCAACTTCTACAGCAACATTTGTCTGGATGTTGAACTGTTGCACAAAACATAAGAGGAATCTGTCTTTGGGGTTTTCAGGGGGGCAATTTCCATTTTTTTATGCACCCGTTAAAGATCGCTTCCCCACCATTAATACAAATATTAGTCCAGCACATTAGTTATGTGCAACCTCACCTGATTTCCTAAACAAAAAGTTAAAACACTGAAAGGAAAACGAGGCAGTTCAGGGGTTGAGGTGACCTATTTAACATGTAAAAAAAAATTAACCATATATCACAGATTGTTTTCACAGTTAAAAGAAAATCCCTGTTTTAATGACCAAAACAGACTTTCCTTAGGGTGCTGAAAGGAAGCTTTAATTGTGTAAACCAATTAAAACATGATCAAGACTCCAGTTAAACCTGCTACAAAGCTGAGTAACATAATAACGCAGGAATAACACAAAAGGAAATTTCTGTGAAATTAAATGCATATATAGTAGCTACTTTTTATTAAACCGGCAGAGATTATTGCTGTTCTCTCTCTCTTTTTTTAACACAGTGACATTGGAGGTTGGAGATGCTCTGCTCAGCTGCAAATCTGGCAGTGAAAGTTGCTATGCTGCCATCACACACTAGAGGGCAGCACACAAACAGGAAAGGGCAGTGACTACAAACATAAACCACCATTAAACGTTTGCACCTTCTCGTACCAGAAACTAAAGATTTTAATCCCCATTTATATATTTATTTTTTAAAAAAGAAGTAAAATTAAAATGTTCTTTTTGCAGCCAGTCATGTTCAGTCATGCTTTCTTATCAGACATACCTCAAGTACAGAAAACAGTTTCCTCAAGAGCAAACAGTCGTTACAATCAAGGCTGGATAGCACAGCCCACCTTTTTTTTGGTAGACCATAAATCTGGTATTTCATTATCTTTTGTTTTTTAATGTAACTGCTTAAAATGAAAACTACATACATAGTTTTATGGCGCACGAACAGCATTTTAAGAAAAAAGGTGCTTTGTTTTTCTCACGAGACTGTGAGACAGATTGTATTTGTGTTTTCTGAAGTCTAACACACCAGACCGGTGTTATTACTGAAAAAACGTTTTATGATTTTATGATAGGGCTCAGGTTATTTACAGTGTTACAAAGATGTGTGAAGGCTAGTCTCAGGAGCGTGTCTGGTTTGTGTTGATCATGATGTTAGGCAGAGCGTTACGTCGTTTCCTCCAGGTGCCCAAGTCTCGAGCATATCTCTTAATCTGATGGAACCACTGCTGGGTACGGGATTTGTCCGAGGCGCGGAAAACAAATGACTCCCGCCGGATATCCAGCACCTCAAAAGTGTCCTCGGAGTCTGGATCTGTGGACACCACGCAGTTTCCCAGACGGATGGGCTCTCTCAGCACGGTGAACTTCCCGCTGCTCTTGTCCTTGATGAGAACCAGCACTCCGTCTCGAATGCTCTCTCCAACCCCTTCCCCCTGATCCCCCCGAGCGCCAAGGTCAGTGCCTTGACCCAAGGCCTCACCAACTCGTTGTGTCCTCACCATCAGCAGACTTTGCACGTTTTGGAACTTGAGGGCCTTGCTGCCCTTTTTCACCCATTGACCATCTGCCGGCTGGGACAGCTGGAGCGGTCCTTCCATGACAAATCGTGTGTTTTCTCTCGACCAACCCACCGTCTTCATCGATACCTCTCGCATCTCAATGTTGATGACCTCCCGGTTCTTGCGGCTATCCCTGCGGAATGAGCGCAGAGACCAGGTAACACCGTTGCCCTCCTGTTTGGTCTTCATATTAATGTGTTCCAGATGGGATTCCACCCGACTCTTGGCCTCACGGAGACGCGTGTAGTCGGGGTGACATTCAGGAGTAAGCTTAATGATGCGGCTTAGTAAAAGTGGGTATTTAGTCACGCGCTGGAGAGGTGCCATAAGGAAAGAGCGCAGGTTCATGCGACGCAGTGCTGTGTTGTCATTCTGGGAAACATCCAGGAAGATTCTGGGGGAAAAAATGAAAGATTTGTAAATGTCTGCACGTCTTTGTACGTTTCTATTGCATATGATCGTAGAACTGCCTTACTCAAGGCTCTGGTTCTGTCTAAAAATATAAATCATTGCAAGTCTCTCAAAATAGTCCATCCTCTGAATAAGTCATAACTTACTGTCTTTTCCATTAAGAATTACACAGAGCGGCCATGGCAGGAACAAGAGAAAGCTCGAAGAAAAATTTTGCCATCATGCAGGCAAACGGGAAGATGAATCTTTGCATTTCATGTGTACCTGAGCAGCTCCTTTTCTTTCTCCAGCGTGTTGAGCATGTTGACTGAAGTAGACTGCTGCAGGCAATAGGTCTGGAAAGCAGGCAGCATGTTGACAAACTCCAGAAAGATCTCCCCAATGTAAACTGTCAGCAGGTCATCATCACCCTGAAATCATATTACATAAGATGTCTCAAGATGTTGAAAGGAACATTGTATTGTGGATAATCAGAACAAAACCTGCAAACAGCTCTGCAGTGCACCTCATAGATGTAGTCTAATAATGATGGCAGCTATAGATGGGACCGCTAAGGCAGGAGTTGTGGTGGGGAGAAATATTGCAGAGTCGGTTGCGGGCAGCATAAGTATTTAATGGTACATAGTCAAAACAGAGAATGGAGGGAAGGCCCCGTTCAATACAAGCCAGTGCTTTTATAGGTGAGGGTTGAGGGTGAGGGTTGCTGTCAAGCAGACATGTGCTGCTGCTTGACAGCAAGTAGATCGAAACACATGGAGCTGAGCTGCAATCATTCATATTTAGACAAGCCATTTCGATATTTGGCAGCTGTGCTCCCACTTTAAAATCTGAACTGTTAGCTAAATAAGAGATCCAGAATCGAATTTAGCTACACAAGACATCAAGCCATTACAAACGAATGTGGTTTTAACGAGACTAAAAATGCTTACTCTCTCTGGTTCTGACTGGTCGGCCTCTGAGTAATGGGTACTTGTTAATTGCATTATAAGCACAAAGTGAAGCCAAAGGAACCTGGGGAGTCATTTATAAATTCTCTACTAAGATTGTACTAAGGAAAAAAAAGTTGCTATGCCAAAGTAAAAGTCTGATTTAAAAAACTGCCTATGCACAGGTTCACGCAATTTCCCTTTATAAATCACACCCTTGCTGAAAAGGTTGCGCAGGTGAGTTTGGTTTTTATCCTCACTCCTACACACCCATTTTCTACCATACACGGTCAATGCAGAGCAGCTTATGAGTATGTCTGCATATGAATCAACGAGTGTTGTACGGTGAATCATGGCAACTGAGAGGGAACATAATCGTAACTTTCACAGACTGAAATCGAGGTGAGGTGGAGACATGTAAGACTATCTTACTGCACTAAAGTTATTTTGACCCATCACGAATGGTAAAAAAACTTATTTTTTTCAGGAGGTCATAATAGCAAAAGGCTGTCGAGTGGCAGCACGTTGCTGCTGCGGTAAATGGTGTTAGCGTGATGAAAAGGTTTCTTGGAACTCAAAGTGGAGGCGAAGATGCCAATGGCTCATTCTACAATAACGCATATAAGCGTGAGCCACATCAAAGCACCTCCTCTGCACTCTGGGGGTTTGCAAACGGCGTAAGGAGTCAGTCCACTGTCACCTGGAGCAGCCATCACGCGCAACTTCTGCCTGCAGCTTGTTCTCCACACTGCTGTGCGGCAGCATGAATGAATGGACCCAGGCCACTGTGCAGCCACATTTATTAGAACCATATTGTACATTAACTGAATGCACATTTTTTAACTCATTCTGACCAGGATCGCAAGGTTCCAGCGGGTTGTGGATCTAACACTGGACCCAGTTCAGTACATAGGTGTGACAGCACAGCTCCTAAATGGTAAATGGTAAATGGACTCATACTTATATAGCGCTTTTTCCAGTCTTATTGACCACTCAAAGCGCTTTACACTACATAGTCACATTCACCCATTCACACACACACACTCACACCCCGATAGGCACATCGGGACTCCTAGGAATCTAAATCTGCTTATCAGCCAGTCATCGTCATTCACCAGGAAATCTTTGTGGTCCTTAAACAATCTTCCCATCCTGATCCTACTGTTGTAGTCTTCAAGTAGCACAAGCTCATCTGCTGTGATGCATTATGTGCGTCTCACTGCGATATTTATATGCTTACTCAGTAATCACAATTAATGTACCAATAAGTATCATAGTGATAGTTTTTAGTACAGTGCCCGGATGCTAAAATACATATTTATGGAATAAATACCAGTTTTTGAGCATGTTTATAATAATCCATGCTTCCTGTTTTTAATTATGATAATACAAAGTCTGATGTGAATGATAACAAACATGGTTTAATGTGGCTTAAATGTATCAGATATGCTGCTCACACTTTTCTCCATCTAGATTTTTATAAATCTCAAACTTTGTTTAGTAAACTTCTTACTAAATTCATAAGCAATCTTTATGAATCAGGCCCCTGGTCCTTCTGGCATGTCCGAGGGCACAGCGTGAGGTTTAAACCCTGATTATTCTCATCCTTTTCCAATGTGTTCTGAAATTATATGAAGAAGTAGTTCATAGTGAACAACTACACAAACTGTTATTGATCAGTGTAAAACTCTCTTCATGCCCAATCAAGTTAATATCTTTTAAAATGATCTTTAAATGACATTTTAGCTCCCAAAATTCAGAATTGTGGATTGTATGCTCCATGTCCTTCACTTAAAACACAACAGAAAGCTATCTATAATAGCAGGCATGAGCATAAGGAATAATAATGGCTAAGTAACATCTCTTTTAGTCTAAAGAAAGTGGGTTGGACTTCTGAATGATGTATGGTGTAAGTAGCTTTCTTCATATGTTTTTCCAGGATCTCCTACCCTGACTTTAACCCTATAAACCCAAACATATCACACTTGATGCATACAGCTTCTGAGACCTTTTGCAACCCCTTATAGTAGAAACTTTGCTCCAAATCATGTTGTACTTATTCTGATACCTGTCTCCTGCCCTCGATAAATACCAAGAAGCCCAAGACAAATTACTACACTGCAGTATTTTTGACCCATCATGAATGATAAAAAAATACTTTTCCTCAGTTTTTATGTGTCTGGCTTTAAGGCTTTATGTGACTGCTATCTAAACTCTTTTACCTGAACTAGCTGCAAAGGTAAAACACTTATATTTACAGTTGAAAACAAAATTAAGCCTAAACTGGTAGTGAGAATATTTGTACTAAAGCTTTACTTCAGCAGCTCACTGAACTGAAATGTTGAAAGACATCTGGTTTGTGCTTGTGAGAGATGAGATTTTCACCTGGTCAAAGGCCTGATCAATGCTGTCCTGCAGGTGTTCAGTGAAGCGGTCGTTGACATCGATGAGCTCCTGAACATTACTGAACACCACAGCGAGCTGTTCAGCTGTCAGCAGCCCAGCACTCTGCATGGGGCTATAAAACTCCTCTTTGATGATCCGTAAGTCCTCCCCATAGCTTGACTCTGTGTTCTGGAACTCCAGGATGGCTTCCTTGCGCTCAGTACGCAGCTTGGAGCAGCGTTCACACATTCGCTCTCCTCGCTCTTTAGTGGCTCCATCCCTCAGACCACAGTCTGGACACGGTCTCTGGGCTTCCCAGGCTCTGAGGGAGGCAGACGGTCTCTTCCAGGTGCGGGACAGGCCTGGACCGATTCCGCTATCCACTCGTTCTACCTCAGCTCCTCGGGTTCTGCGGTGGTGGCGGGGTTCGCTGTCCTCCTCTTCTCGCTCGTCGCTGAGGCCCACTACTCCACTGTCTGCACTCAGGCTGCTGATGGTGCTCCAGCGATGCTGCCCAGAACGAGTCACCCCCAGAATGGACTGGCGCTCCTCACCAGGAGGCTCAGAGTGGCCACGGAGTGCTGCTGGTGCTGAAAAAAACAGAGAAGGGAAGGATTAAATTAATTAAACTGAGATATTTATAGATTTTCTGTCTTTTCACACTGTGGAATATCAGCCCATTTAATTTGGACAACATGACAAGATGAAGAAGCTATCACAGACATCATCTTCCTCCAGGGATTAGATCTCTAGACATTATGTTCAGATCTAACCTCTGCATACACACACAATGCAAATCAATTCTGTTGCCTCAAACTGCTTATCCTGCAAGAATCCACCATCAAATTAAATACATGAAACAGGCAAAGAACTGGACATTGATACCCACTGTTGAATGCATACATGTCAGATTATTTTTAGTTTGCAAGAAAGCAGCAGTATCGTGTTAGCTTATGACTTATATTCTGTGACGAGCATCCTGTGTCAGGAAAGAGGATGGGAAGGATTAGCGGAAGTAAGTGTGAGCGTTTGGTGGGGGGAGGTGAGCCCTGGGTGCGAATGCCATAATATTCAGATGAGCAAACACTAAGTTGCATAAGAGATGCTCAAACAGATCAAATGCAAGTTGTAAGAACCTATTCTCTTTTGAACAGAGCAGATTGTAAAATACCAGGCTTAACTGAAAGCTCGTTCACAACTGGGGGAGGATTTACCTTCTTTTATGGGGCAAAGGAGGTCAAAGAGCACAAAGCTCGGAACTAAGCCAAAGTCTGTGGGTTTCATACACACATTTTAGTGTAAATTCCAGCACCAGAGATTCAGCTTGGAACACCCCATGTGATCTGAATGTTCAATCACAGAATAAATCCACATTATGACCAAGAAATTACTTTTGTTTTTAAAAGAAAAAAAGAAAAAGGCTTTTTTAAAAAAAGGGCTTTGAAAGAGTTAAGCATATTAAATCCAATTTAGAGGTCAGAGGCTGTAATAATCAGGTTGTGATGAGGGCCCAATCCCCATCCATCTTAAGCTAAATCACCTAACCCCTCCAGACTTAAATGACGTCACAGCTATAGTGCCAGGATGTGTGAGTTAATATGAGGCGAAATCAAAGCATCAAATATTTTTTAATAACAGAGGTCCTACATAATAATCACTTTCTGTTTACACATCATGCATTTAAAGTTTTTCTGAAGAAGTCTCGGCTGTTTTGGTGATCTTTGGAGGAGGGATTTATTAAAAATACCTCTACAATTAGATGATCTTGCTTCAGTTTCATGTGAGGAACTCACCACTGTCTCTGTCTCTGTCTCTGTCTCTGTCTCTGTCGCGGTCTCGGCGGTGGCTGTGCAGTCGAGCGGCTGCAGCGATCTTCATCTCCAGCTGTTTGCGCTTGGAGGCGTCTGCTGGCATGGGGTCACTGTAGTGGGGTCGGAGGCGGCACTCACGCTGCGCTCTCACCGTCTCAGCCGGCTCATAGGCTGCGTCCGAGCTGGAGCGCCTGCAGCCCAGGCTGGTGTGCTGTTAAGATTGAAATACATATGTCAGTCAAACGGTCACATCACTATAGCAACAGGTGACATGAGGTAAAACTATGGAGAGAAGAGGCGCGGATGATCTGACAAGAGATCTGTACATATCTTGATGTGTCTGTGAAAAGGTTTTTCATTTGCAGTGTCACCATTTTCACTGTGATGACACCATTACATAACAGATGTAAGTTTTTTTTCTCTCTGATCCCAGCATAAAGACCTGACAGGAATCTAAATTTCACACTCAGATGCAGCATTAATCCTTTGCAAAGTCTCATTGCAGAAGGTAAGCACAACAGGGCTGCACATCTAAGCATCTTCATCCTGCCTCGATGATAAAAACAGCTTTTAAGTGACATTTCAAAGCATCTCCTGGGTTGTCTCTTCTGGAGGTGAGGCAAGGAATTCCCCAAACAATGCAGCATCCTGCACAGACAAACACTCCCTCATGCACGTTTATCGAGCCCCTAAGAATTGACCTGAGGTGGAAAGTTCAACATCGTTCATCGCTTTAACACGTGGCTTCTCGCCGCAAAGGCACTGTCAGCATCCAACTAGTCATATGAGACTGATGATACTGGCTTTACATCAGCAACTACCTTCCTTAATATTGACAGGTCCTTGACAATAAACAGCTGCACATATCAGAAAGGCAAAGGAAGGTTCGCTTTGCTTTAAATCAGATAACATCGCACACAGCTTGCAGCAATTAGGTAAAATGAACAAGAATAATTCATATTCTGTGATCAGAGGCAGACTGCGCTGCAAAATCTGTGCCAAAAATGAAGACAAGCTCGAGGACAACACGTCCACATCTGTGCTCTACAATACCTCCAGCCATGCAGCATGGAAACGAGCTGCGACTCCGTGTCAGTCCGGCTCTTCAGTTCTGCAGACGTAGAGAGTAGCCTGATGCTAGCTGCAACTGAGCCTGGTGTCAGGCTGCAGCCAACCAGCAGAGAGGAGCCATGCACGGAGCAGGAATGAGTTATCAACTGCAACCACTGCCAGAGGATGGGTGGGGGGGGGACTTAATCCTCTTTTTCTTGCATCCTCAGACATAGAAGCTGTTGCTGGAGGACAGCACGGCATGCTTGTTCCTGTCTCTACAAATACCTCTGCATAAGGATGTGTGAATGATGTGGATGTGTGTGTCGCAGTCCCCTTGCTTGTCCCAGTCATCCTTGAATACCAAGAAATGTTTACGTTTTCAAATGCCACGAAGCAACGGTGACAAGCAGAGATGTCAGAAACAAACAAACAACACCAAAAACATCAACGAACAAGGCAGAAAAAGAATCCTTACGCATTCTCCTGCTTCCTCTGATCCTCCTCCTCCTTCTCCTGCAGGCTCCTCGTTGCCAGCCTCGGCTCTGCAGGCCGTTGCCGACGTTGCCATGGCAACGGCGGAGAGCTTACAGTCGGTTGAGGAGGTGGTGATGTCACAGCCTCCGTCCCGGTCACCTGACAGCCTGACGGGGGCCTCGGCTGAGATCTCTGCACTGCAGCTGGCGGGGAAAGGAGGAGACGGAGGTAGAGGTAGAGGGTTAGGGAGATGGATGGAGAATGGGAGGGAGCAAATGGGAAAGACAGGGGGTAGCAGAAAAAAGGAAGGGCAGGGAAGGAAAGAATAAAATCAGGAAGGAAATAATAATGAAAAAAATAAAGGAAGAAGGGGTTGAAAGGAGAGAGGAAGAAAAACAGGACACATAGTGAACAAAAGGGAGAAGAGTCAAAATGATCATTTAGACAGAGCTCCCCTCGGCAGACAGCATCCCTGTCATTCATTTCTCCTCATCCTCCCCTTTTCAGCTCACATGCTCGTCTGCTTCCTGCTCTTTTCTATTCCCAACACCCACCCTCCTTTCTTTCAACATCTTCCATCTCACCCCAAACACCTAAATCAATGGCTCTCTCTTCCTGCCTCCACCCCTCAGCTCATCCCCAGGGGGACAGCAATTAGACACATCAGTGGACATTAACACCTGAACCCCTGGACCACAGGGGCAAATCCTGCATGCGGCCACACACAAACATGCACATAACAGCTTTCCTTCATTCCTTTGTCTTTTCCTGTTGCACATTTGTGCAACCATGCTCCGATACATTCCAGAAAATTCCCGTTGCACTGAAATAACATTATACTGGCATTCATATGTCAGTGAGCACAAGTACATGCCTGCAGGGACACACACATGTGTCTGAAAGAGCAGATATGAAGCAACCACTTTGGTGAGAAGAGATCAACTGAAGATTCTCAAAGAATAAAAAAAGCATTGCCCATAAACTGTAACATGTCAGCATGGCAGCTAGTTGGGGACTGCTGATGTAATTCACACTTCTCCATCCTCTCCTCTTTCCATTCAGTTCATCTGATCATGTTTCTGCAGCTACAACCTAAAACAGAACTTTTGTGTTTGTCCTTTTAGTTTACTTGCTGAAAACGAGTCTGCTGTGGGATAACAGTCATTGTCTCATAAATTTAGCTAATATTACAGTAAGAGCTCATTTTTATACACTGCTTAGTTCAGTTCGGTATTCCAGGGAAGCTGTGGCCCATCTCAGCAATCAGCAATCAAAAGGGGGGAGGACCTGTATAGCTAGTCCACTGCAGGGTCAGATCTTTTCCTTGAATAGTTCTCAATGATATATCTCTTTTCCCATTTAACTAAGCTATTTAATAGATTTCTGCACTTTTAAAATAATGCATTAATTTTTGCTTGTTATGTTATAATTAACAAAAACATCCCAGTAGTTTATTAACGTTGTTTTTCAAGCTTTACAAAGGTTGTGGTAAATATTTCCACAGTGATCTAAAGTGTGCTAATTCAAAAAGATGTAGTTTATCATCACATCAAGGGTATTTGTGGTTCCTAAAAGCTCAGCAACTTTAGTGGACCCAGGGGTCACATCACATAATGGAGCTGCAATAATGTCTCACTCAGAAAAAAAAGCTGTAAATTCCTGAAATATTGACTTTCATCCTCAAGTGGTACAAGTAACAAGAGTGAGGAGATGGTCAGTCACATGTTTATCATTAGGCAGACGCTACAGATGCGTCTTAGATGAGACGTACTGCACTGCTGCATGTAATCTCCTCTTCCTTCTTCCCCCTTATGTTTCGTATCCCACGCATGGTATATCATCAGTGTGTTGTCTGCATCTGGTATTTGTTTAATGGATCACCTTCCACAACTCCATTGTTTTAAACCAACTCCAATCCATAAGGCCACTGCAGCCTATGCCTCAGTAAAACAACGACTTACCCCTCATATAGACTGTTCACATTGTTACTTTGTGCTTTTATGGGCTCATAACTCTACATGTTCTCACATAAATGTGTCTTTTTTAGTTTTTTCTTCTTCTTTCTGTACAATTGTCCTTGCTTGGGGTGTGGCCGCTGGGTCAATCTCATTGCATTTTGCATTAAACTGCATTAAATCCAGTAATATATAGCAAACCTGCAACACACCAAATGTCACCATATGTGTCTGAATATCCACAACAAACAGCAAAAGGTCAATATGATTAACACATTTTGAAGCTGCAGCTCTAAAAACTTCCCATTGGTTTTTTCTTAGAGAAACTATCATTAAAAAGGGCATCTATCTCACATGTAGTATTAACTGTCACACCCAGGATGATTCATATGGAGCAATAACCTGTGGCTTAATTCATCAGGAAACGGCTGGATGTGATAGATCACGGCTCAACACGGTAAGATGTGACAATAAAATTAGCCTAGCTGTCATTTTTCCTGATGCATGCATCTCTTAAATGAATTCAATATATTTCTCTTTGAGCGGCTGCATCTAATAGAGATAAATAAATGAAAAGCATATACACATAAATACACACTTGCTGCACTTTTACTGCAGTGTACAATTATCTCCATGAAATTGCTTTGGTGTTTCACTCCATTTTAACTTTTAAAGATCCCTCCCAGGTATAATAATGAGCATATTACTGTAGCACTGAAGCTAGAGGAGAAATACCCTCAGGATGCGGAATAATGCTGCACGATATGCCTAAAACAAAGAAACGTATTGGTGGAAGCAAAACTCCTCGGGGTGCAGAGATCACACACAATTCTGTCATGTTTAATTAATAAATCCGTAAGTATTAAAACATTCACAAAGCCTGAGGTTGAATACAAATCTCACGAGACTGTACTGTGGTTATTTCTGAACTTGAAAGATGAATGCATTTGAGATAAACAGTGAGCTGCTGGGTGTCAGGGGGTGATCTATTGACCGATTAGCAGCTCGAGAAACAATCATTTCAATGACTATTGTCAGGAAATTCAGCATGTTTATTCATGGTCCTCTATAGGCCATCCCCATGGTGACATTAAAGATTTTCTGCACACTTTTATCAGCTTTCTTAAGCCCCCTTTTCCATACAACAATATAAGCAGGTCAGTATATGGTCAGTGCTTTCTATCCAGCAACTAAAAACTTGTCAGGCCCTAACTACTGTTTTTATTTACAATCGATTAGATGGTCAGCATGCTAACAACCAGTGTCACAGAGCAGCAAACATATAGATCCCTGCTCTCATTATAGTCCTTTTTAGAGCTTTTAACTGTTTGAATAACTTTATAGATTAATTGCAACGCTAGGTTAAAACCTTTACAGATTTTGTATCTCTAGAAGAAATTATTTTTTCACTGCCTTTATGCAGACATCTATCTTTTCTCCTAGCTGTGCAAACAAAGAAGCGAAGTCCTAACAGCCGAGTAAGCTATCTACCATCTATCAAAGCCTGAAGCCTTCAGGGGAGGTGGAGTTTAAATTCTTTAACTGGCCGAAACAAGCCGCTCCTTTGTGTTCAGCATCTAACAGCACAACCGTGCAACGCATCTTTGTCTTCTTCGTCCTTGAACAGAACGAATCTGAGAGGAGCGAAGCTTGTGTTTATTCAGCCAACAGCTGACACAGACAGAGAGAGGCAAACCAGCAAGTCTGCAGGGAGGGTGCCAGTCCTCCAGTCTGCCAGGCCTCACGCCAGCCTCCCGCCCACAGTGTAGTCTGAGAGAGCCAACCCTGTTAGCTCTGACAGCTGTTATCACAATAACTGAGATAAATCGATATCACAACAACACGCATGGGCTTACACAGACGAATGAATGTTGTGGTACTGCAAGACATGTGCACACTTCAGTGATTAACTCATACACACTTCTGCTGTAACAGCTACACAGCTCGGATCATGAGTACTATGAGCCCACCAAGAAGATCAAGTGGGTTTGAAAACAATATTTCGGGTAGTAAAACCCAGGTGCTTTTGTGTGTACAGCGTCACACAGAGGGTTAGAAAGAGCTATATCAAATATTAATCCAACTTGTTTTCCCGGAGCTGGTCTGTAACCAAAGCTTGAGTCAATCATAAGGGATGCTGGCAACTTTGATCTTTAACACACTGGCAGAAATCTTCACACTCTCTTGCTTGTAAGGAATAATAGTAGCAAATGAAAGAAGGCACTTAGCCAATTATTGTTGATGCATTGTTTAAAAGTTAAATAAAAGTGTATTAATAGAAATACAAACATTTTATGCGACATCGGAACCCCTTCATGCTTAAAGCAGTTCAGATGTTGCAAGAAATGATGGGTACAAAACATATTGTTTTTCACCTAAAGTCTTATAAATACATGTTTGTGTGTGTGTATACATATATATATGTAGATATATATATATGCTTTGTAGATTTTGAGTTTTTTACCATTTTTTACCATAAAAGATGCAGTATATGTCAGAAAGAGTAAATATCAATATCAAAATCCTACATTAGGCATGAAGAACTTGTTATGCAGCAATGTTTATATCAATTAAGACATCATGTTGCAATATTATGTAACACATAATCAATATTGTTTCAGATGATGCTGTAATAAAAACTTAAAGGTCAAAAAGAGGAAACATGGAGGTTGAATGCTTTTAAATAAATGATGATGCTCATTTGGTGCAGGATGTGTAAATAAACAATTGTTTGTGTGTATGTTTATCATGCCAAATAAACCCTCATTAGACTCAGTATTAGCTACTGCAGATTTAACGTGATTATAAAATACATTTTCACCTATTAGCTGCTACAAGCATGGCCAGTTAATGATACACATAATGTGACTTGTGTTAGAACTAGGACTGTGTTTATAATGAGAAGATGGACATGCTGAGTGTCAGCAATTTCTTTCATAATGTGTTTTGTTGATGATTAAGAACAGGATCAGTATGAATCATAAAATATAACATCAGCCACTGATGGAGACTGACAAAACACATTAGTCTTAATACTAACTTTAACTTGCAGGTAAAACACATCAATTTTTTATTTGCAGTCTCTAAAAAACATTACTATGAATAACTGACATTAATTTGCTTAAAACTCTAATGTAGCTTTTACAGTAATAGACAAACATGTAATGTTTGCTCAAATTTTGCAAATGTTATTTGTGATTTATTATATGATGTATACATAAGGTAATGTGTATCAACCTATGCTTTGATGCCTGCAAATAAGGAGCTGTGAGAACTACTTTTATATTTTGTGTGAAACAGTGAACATGTAAAACAACAACAGTTGGAAAGCACAAATGTTCAAATAAGTCTGTAAATAAATAAAAAATAATCTGATAACCTTAACTAACAGCTGTCTTTAGTTTTACTAACATGATGGATCTGAATACTTGTGACAGTAAGCATTCCCACCACTCCTACTAACCTCTTTTTGATGAGATCCAGAGCAGATCCAATGAGCCCATCCTTCATCTTATAGATCTTAGCTCCATAGATGGACAGGTCGGTCCCCTCCAAAAGGAGTGCCGGGCAGCAACTGGAAGGATGTTCCCAGTTCTTTTTGCCAGGTGGGAGGAGAACCGACCCAGCTGGTTCCAGACTGCTCCTTCGGCGCCTGTTACTCCCATCACCTCCTCCAACAGTAGCTTTGTCCTGGACCAAGCCGACCTGGGGCTGCAGGGGTGAACGAGGGGATGGGCCTGTGCGGATTGGAGAGTACGTGCTGGTGACAGAGTTGGAGGATGAAGTGTGTGCTGCAGTGCAGTTACTGGTTGCAGTGTTGGAAACGGGTTGGTCTGAGGAGGTGATGGTCTGCAGGCCTTCGTCACTCATCACCTCCTCAGGGTGCTCTCTCTTTTCTCCGTCAGAAGTATCAGAAGGGAGTACATTTCTATCCGAAGTTCTGTTATCCTGCAGCAGGTCATGTTTTATAGATGCTACACAACCTGCTGTGGATTCAGAGCTCTGCTTTCCTTCTTTCTGCCTCATCCTCTTAAACTCCTCAAATGTGGGAATATGTATTTGTCCCACTGGAGGTCTCCGACGCTCACATGCAGAATCTGTTCCAGCCTCGTTACCTGCAATGCTGTCTGTTGTGTAGGATGTCTTAACTGGTTTTGGGCTGGATGGAGAGGTGTGGACAGCCAAGTTCGGGCTACTGTTCTGCCGACGGAGCTGTAAACGCCTCAAGACCTCTTGCTTGAGCTCTTCTGGGGATGTGCGCAGCGGCTTAGATCCAGCGTTTGAACTCCCCTGATGTACACCTTCCCGTTCAGCAGTTGTGACATTCGGGGCCACCTGAGGTCGCAATGGCAGGGGCCTGAGAGGCTCAACAGATGACTTTGCAATCTGGAGACGGAGTTTCTCCCTTAGGCCCTTCCTTGCATCCCATTCATCAACACCGCCTGGAAACAACAACTGAGGGAAGAGAGGCAGGTCTTTTCTGGGAAGCCCATGTCGAGGGTAAAACGCCAAGCTCTCTGGATTGGGTACCAGCCCATGAGCCCCCAGTAAAGATCCATCTGGAGGCCCATCATACCAGTGGCTAGAGGACGTATAGTGTAAAATAAACTCGCTATCTACGCTCCTGCAAGGAGCATCACTGAATGTGCACAAGCCAGAATCTGCCACAGAGCTCCAGTTCAAGTTTTCCATACTCCTGTAAGGTCTGCTGTTATTTCCAGTATGGACATAGGTTCCTGGGGTTGCCCGTCCTGGCTCCACCCCAAGAGGGCCCTGCCTGTTGGAACAATACCTCAGTCCTAAGTTGGGGAGTAGTGTGCTGCTGTTGCACCTGGCCATGAGTGGGTAGGGAGGTCCCAGGAAGCCCGGGTAATGAGGGACGCTGGGTCTATGTCTTGGGAATGAAGACAAGGGGTCCGGGGACAGAGGGAGGTTAGCAATGCAGGGCTCCATGTCTATGACAAGGTTGAAGGGGGAGTTGCAGCCAGCAGGAGAGCCAGCAGAGAGTGCGGCAGAGGAAGTTGAGGGGTAGTCACATGGTGGGGGAGGCCTCACGTCTGGCATGGCTTTGGGCAGAGTACAAGGTCCTCAGACACACAGTCAGCAGGGACTAAAACGTGTAGCCTGCATAAGCAAAGACAAATGAGGACAGATGTTTTAGAAAACCTGAATATATGAAAAAACTTATAGTATAAAGTATAAATATATGCATACATCTTATTAGACTGCTTAATGACCTGTTTTCCAATATTACCACATAAATATTTTAAGTTTTTACACACTGGCTTTGGCCACGAGATACAGATCTGCAAGAGTTTAAGAGCCAAAGAGAGGACTAAAAAGTGCACACACAAATAGAAATAATGGATGGCCAAGGCTCTGCCTCTCTGAAGCATAGTTCCTTCACCAGAATAACCACATTCATTTCATATATGCAGAGCCCCGTCTACCCCTGCAGGCTTTTTCTTTCTCTGCTGCAAAAGAAATAATAGAAGGATTATTGCTCTTCTTGTCAGACCATTAAGACAAAAGATTGAGAGACAGATACAAAGAGACAGTGCAGGACAGAGGGAAAAAATGGGAGTGAGCTGGTAAAGGAGACAAAGATGAGACAGAGTAAGAGGAAATGAATGTGACGTTAAGAGAAAGCTGTGAGCTGAAGGGACAGTAATGAAGATAACTGCTCAGCTGTCTGCTGGGGGCCGGCTTTGCTCTTTCCCTCTGACTAATCAGACAGTAGTTGCAGATTAGGTAGAAGCTGAGCGAGGAAGCAAGATGGCACTGGCTGTACTTTCTTTCTCTCTTCCTGTAATGAGTACACATCTCATGACGACTGCTCTACCCAAACTTCCATCATCCATTCGACATATTCTATCTATATAAATCAGCAGTGCTGGGTTATAGCTGCGATTATAGCTGTGATTATGAAACAGGGATTCGGAGAGCTCATCCCTAATGCATTATGTGAATAACAAAACTCAAGTCATCTGTAGACTCAAATGATTCCTGATGCCAAAGCACGAACAAGCTGCCACGCAGCTTCGCTGTAATAGAGGAATTGCCATTCCATCATCGGAAGACAACAACGCTGCGATGACAGTTAATCAGTGGGCGGTTCCCCTTAAATTTAATTTGTGGGCTGCAAATGAAATGACACATACTAATAAATAAGCACCAAGGGAACAAAAATGTTGATCTGTAGATTTACAAGCAAAGTTTAACCATTTTCAGGAGTCACATTTGCAAACAAAATGCTTGTAAATGTGAAATAGTTGATCCATCACAGGGTGACATGTTCCTACCATGTGCACAGTGTAGTTTATTTAAAGATAAACATGGATTAAAACACTGAAAATAAATGTAATACAAAACAAGTGAAAAATTCCAGTTAAATGCAAAGTTTATCTCTGATTTATCCAAATATCTATAAAAATATATATTCAGTCAGCATACATTTACTGAAGGGGAAGTATATACCTGCAGGCTCTAATGCAACAGATGCATGCGGAAAAATCCTTAAACATCCATCCATCTATCCATTTTCCACCGCTTATCCGAGGTCGGGTCGCGGGGGCAGCAGCCTAAGGAGGGAAGCCCAGACTTCCCTCTCT
>JBAMHV010000013.1:5020767-5031417 GCA_037177535.1 Pseudomugil gertrudae
CAACCTAACAAAGTTATGTGGAACCACTTGAAGCAGCTCTTTTAAGTAAGACTAACATATCTTTTTTTTGAGTGTATTAAGGTCTGCTATAATAATAAGGTCAAAGCTATTTTCTACTATAATTAAAACTACAAAAAGCCCTCAGAGTGCAGAAATACTGCCAAGCAACTCATTTCCATCCACGCTGGGATTTCCAGTCTAACTTATAGTCCTGCAGTCATGTTATAAGCTCACTCCGTGCATTCCTTTCGCCAAATCATAGAGTCCAGGATTTGCTGGGATCCATTTAAAGCTCCTATATTATGCTATAATTGCTGTTTCAGTGTATCCTCTGCACATTTATGATAATATTATGTATTTTGCAACATGCACCTGTCACAATTTGATAAGAATCTAAGTGGCCGACACCCATTTTCAGAAAGCATCATGAAAATCTCACCAGTAAAGTCTGCATGAAGTTGTTTACACGCAGATAAACGTCAGCACAAACATAAGCTACACAACCTTCATGGTAATAAGAAAAAACACTGGAATATGTCAGCATATCAAAATGCATTTTACAACAAGGACGTTTCCCCAAATTATAAAGATAATTTAAAGCAGTGAAGTAAATGGCATAGATTCCACACATAACTGCACAGCACATGAATGCTATCTGGGACAGCGGTCCTGAAACAAAAGACACTTAACCATGCATAACAGCCGCAACTCAAAAACAAGAGGGGAATGCTTAGTTTACACACACAAATACGTAAAAAGAAAACATTTTCAATAAACTCATCTTACTTTTTTACCAACTTGCTCTTCCACTACATCCAAGTCTCTAACATCTTTCAGCCACACGAGAAGCAACCAAATAATGTCATTCAAAGCTGAGATCACGTGATTTATGACACTCCCTTTCACCCTGTGGGATCCAGGGATGGAGAGAGCTGCGCCAGCATCTTCCAAAAGCGAAGACAAGTAGCTGTCACTTAGAAACAAACCTTCCATCTCCCCTCTCTTCCATCCCAGGAGTGCAGGATGACTGACAGGATCTCCAGTACATCCTCCCTTCTTTTCCCGTGCACGCTTCTAACCCTCCCCAACACACACGATCCAGCTCACTTCTGTCTCGTTTTGTTTGTCACCAACTCTGCTGATTCAAACAACAACAACAAAACCTCTTGGCTCCATATTTTAAGCTTTGCATTGTGGGAGACACTCGTCCCTTCCTCTCCGTCTTCAAGAATAACCTCGCTCTGGCAATCCCAGTGAAACCAATGAGCTTTGCAGGGAGGGAATGAGAAACTGGTCATCACCACTGACTGAAGAGATCCATTTATTTATTTATTACTTCTCTTTTATCCAGTAAGAATTTAAATCACTGAGCCTTGTCGTTCCGGCCCGTTTCACCCATCCTCTCCTACTTTTAAACCTCCTAAACTATGCAGACGTGCTTCTGAGAAGACCGTCTCATTTTGATCTCTGAACGTGTGATGCAGACTGGTTGTCTTTCACATCCTGTGCAGTAGTAGAAGAGGTGATAATAATGTGTGCCACGGTTTTTGACACCTTCGCCGTTCCCTGCAGACATGCAGCCTTACATGTCTGCCTGTCTGGTTAGCTCTGCATTTGTGTGCGAGATCCCACCTGGCAATATCAGTTTCAAATGCCTTCAAACACACAAATACTCGTATTTACTGTAAATGCCATCATCTCGTTCCTATTTATGCGTTAATATATTCTTCTTGCTGTCATGAAATATTCCCTGCATCAACTAAATCCTAAAAAAATGCTGATGTAGCTGATAAAAAGCAGTCAAGCTTTGAAAACCAACAGAGAAGTCCATGCTCTCTTTCCAGTTCTGATCTAATTACACCTCATCTTATCAAACATACTTCTGTGATCATCACATAAAAACTTCAACCAAAAAATGCTGGAGCTTAGATCTTTTGGCATATAAATGTAGAAGTAAGATAAACCTAATACAAAGCATGAGGAGATTTCTGTTTGGTTGTTACAATAAAGCTTCTTGAAAATAAATCTTACTCCATTAAAACATCTGTTAATTTAAATGGTGCCAAAAATACCATTTTAGGATGAGCAGCAGAGTTGAGTGTGTGTGTTGGGATGCTGAAAACCTCATTAAATGTTCTTTGCCAATGCGAGACAGCTTATTCTGGTATTTCCTGATTAGCAGCACCTGTGAGGCCTTGCTACAGATTGTAGAGTCAATGTGTGAAGATGTAGAGGAGATCATACAGGGTGCTGCATCGATGGGATATAACAGCATTGGGTAGAGGCCATGTAATGGTGTGTAACGACATCTCCCTCACAGGAAAAGAAAGTTTGTCATCACTGGAGGCAATCTCAATGTGTAGATATCCAGATGAGATTCTCCAGCCATTGTTAATCCCATGTCTCTGCAGGCTGGGAGTAAACTCTAGTTTATCTAGACTACCTCCAGAATTTGGGAGTGACATGAAGGGAAATGGCAGGCATGCAGTCTTCAACACAGCTCCATAAAACATTTGTGAGATCAGCTTTAGCATGCCGTTTGTGCCAGAAGGAGCACCACAACAGCATTGACTGATATGTGGTGTCCCATAGCTGTGTGTGAGACCAAACTGGTAACCAGCATTAGGAGGTGCTGTGTTGTTGCTGTGTTTCTTCCAAGTACTACTGAGGCCCTTGTTTGTTAAACAAATAAATGATTAAATCTCCAGTATTCTTTATTTCGGTAAAATAAAAACAATTAAATACAAAACAGAAATGTAAATACAATCACATACAGCATATCAGCAACCGAAAAAGGAATAGGCTGAAGCTCCCGGGCTTATTTCTGCCTACCCTGTACCTAATGTTATACAACAAAAAAACATCAATAACAGTATGGCATTGGCCAAACAAAACCAACACAACCAACACACTAAACTCTTCTGCACATCCCACAAATGCATTTTCCTTACGAATGTGGTATAATTTAAATGGCAAATAAACAGGCTTTCAGAGTCTATCTGTTATTTTCTAACAAAGAACCTTAGTTACAATAAAAAAAAAAAGAATCAACCCTTTCTGTTAAACGTGAAATAATTTGCGATCTAATACAACTTATGGCTCAAAAAGCCTTTTTTTTGGGCTTGTTATTCATAGCAAAACATAAATATTTTTGAGGAATATAGTGATCTCAGAGCTACTCTGGAAAGCTTCGATGCTTTGTACCTTCTGTTGTGTGTTACGATGCCAAAAGTTCCCATCATGTGATCCAAACTTCTATTATTGTAAGCATAATTAATTCATTATAAGAGAAACCATTTAGTTACCACTTTATTACAGCACTGCTCATCACAGATGCATATGGGGATCAATCCAAGGCATTGTTATTGGAGGCACCAAGTGCAATCAGAAGGATGCAGGAGGCCGACAGATTGCAGGAATAATGTTTAATCCAGACTTAAATGACATGGCATGATATGAAGCGGTCTGACTTGACAATGAATGTGTAAACTAAAGTGTCTGCAAACAACGCGGAGCATTAGTTATAGCTGCTTTATGCCAGGTAGACCGGGGGAAACAATACCTAAACACCATTAAAACCCACAATGGGATGGATATGCTCATCTCCTGCCAAAGTGTGCTTTGGCTCAGCAGGTTTCAGAGTGTAAAACTCTGTGATGTGAGCTAGTAAGACACAGGCTAACGTTAGCACAGCTGGAGGGAACAGCAGGAACATGGCAGATCGTACTGTGAGGCTAAGGATGGAGAAGACACTGTGTGACAAGGTGAGACTAATTCATTTAAACTAGTTTCATTTTCCACAACTTGGAGCTCTGTCCATACACACCTGCAGCGCTGCAACTTGAAAAGTAAACTTTTTTTCCTCGTGGGCTTACTCTCGCAGGAGCAAAGCTGATGGAAAGCAGAGATTAGGCCTGTGTAGGGACTGGTGGGTGCTGTGTGGGACAGTTCAGAAGACCTCTTTCATAGATAGAATCCATATTCTCTTCTTCACTGCTTCACATCAGATATGTGGCATATTATGCATTCCTGCTTAGCTGGGAGCCATAGTAATATTTTTTTCTTATGTATATTACATCCAGCCAATGCACTGTAAAGCAATGGTAGTACACAAATATGTGCGTGTCTTTGTGTGTGTGTACAGACATGCAGCGTTTACTCCTCAGTGTGTGGCAGAAAACAGTAAACTGCTCGTCTGCTCACAGTGTGCCGGCATGAATCCTCAGCTCAACAACACCCGGATCCTGACGAATGCTGTGATATTTCACTTTGAACAACGACTGGTCTGCAGACATTAGCCACCAGCACACATTGAAATATGGTTGACTGGTTTCTATTTTATTGCCCCCTTAAGCCACAATAACAACCACCTGCTACAACGAGTTACACTGTGACCAGGGAGCAGTGAGTGTAAATGTGAGGCAGCCTGGAGAAGCACTGTGACAAAGCTTGACATGAGGTTTGTATTCATATAACCAGTCAGTGCATGAAAAGTCATTTTGTGTTTAAAAGATTAAAACAGCTCCTTCTGCTGCACATTACCACAGACTGGTTCTGTAGTTATTGTCTTTTATATTGGAGTTGTGGAAATGTGGGTGTAAATAAACAGATACGAGATAGTTTCACAGCCTCACAATCCAAATCTTTCTTCTTTGGTAGAGGATGAGCACCAGAAAAAAACTTCTTGCAGGATGAATCCCATCTCTTACAATGCATATTAAAGTAAACCCAACACACATGCATATTTCAAGTTAATAAACAACCTCCCAGTTTCATGGCTCACATATATTTCCCTGCCTTTTCTTTACCAATCATTCTCTAATTCAGCAGTTTATATCTGTATCCATATGCAGGCCTATCCTCATAAAGCCCCAATCTTCCCATTATCCTCCGCTTATCCATCTTACATGCAACAGAAATCACTGATGTCACAATTATACATTACTGCATAAAAGCAAAACCTTTTCTTAAAGAAAGATAAACAAGAAATACAGAAATGTATACAATTCTGATTACAATTAAAACCTTTTATTATTTAGTTGCTACAAGACACACTTTAAACCTGATAACCACACAAAGTTTTTCAAAAATCTCTTAATGGTATGCAAGATAAGTTATTAGATGAGACAACAAAAATATAGGACACACTCCAGAGACTCTAGAGATGACTTAAACAGTAAAATGGCTCATAAGAAACTATAGTATATTTAGATTGAGTTTAGTTTTAAAATATGGGAAAAAGGGAAACTTGGGGAAGACATAACAGGAAAAGAAACTGGAGTTTGCACTTCTATAGATGCAGAGCCTCCCAACAAAAATCTATTTTCATATTCTGGAGCAAGTTCACAGCATCATAAGCTTTGTTTCAGTTATCAGGGTGCCTCTGCAAAAAGCAGTGATGATGCCACTGAAGACTGGACATGTACATCATTTACAATATCTTACTCCTAGAATAAAGAAAAACACTGCATCTTTAAAGCAATGCGTTTCCATTCATCCAACAGAGGAAAAGCAAAAATTAAGCCCCCCTGTATGTCCGTTCCTGTCTTGCTCTGTAGGATTTGGAGTTTTAAAAAAATACAAAAATAAACACCACTTTTATAAGACAAAATCTGGGTTGTTGTTTGACCTCCAAATTCCATGCATTTACTGATTTTACGTCAAATACTAATTTAGTAAAACTTTCCAATTGTGGTTGCAAAAGAAAATCTTTTATTTCAGTCAACAGTTGCAAATTCCTCCCTGTTTTAGCAACGGGCTACTTACTCAAAGCTAAAATCAGTTGTTACTAGCTAAACATATGCAGTTAATAGCTTTATTTTCCATATAACCTGTTTTATTTCAAATGACATGTTTGAAGTTTAAAGCATAGACTTGTTGCTTGTGTATTATTTTTGTTTTGTTTACAGAAATGTTAAATTATGTTTAAAAAGCAAAGGGAAACCTGACCAACCATGTACTTAAAATGCAAGACGGCCGCTCCCCTGGTCTGTGTGGCAACACACTTAATAAATAATTCATCAGCATTATCTACATCCATTCAGTAGTGATTAGATGTACTGTACACTGAGTACTTTGCTACCTTTATCTGGAAATATTGCTTTTAAGCAAAATAGTGCACCATCATTATCAAAAGGCTGGGTGGCTAACAGTAGCTAGCTTCATTCAAACATCATAACAAAACAACACTAATGGGGTTAGTATGACTTCATTTGTTAGCTACTGTTATCTGGTTCAGGTTGTGGCAGTAAGTATTGTTTGTGTTGTCGTTTTCTTCAGGGGTGAAGTTAGGGATGCCAACTCCCTGAAAAATAAATTAGGGACATATCAATGGCAAGCCCTGGGAAAAAGTTTACCTTAAGTTTTCATACAAAGCGGTAATTCTGATGATTTTTTACAGACTATTTTTTAATCTCACTGTAATACGGGACAAAGTGCGCCCCTTTCAGCTCAATAGGGGACGCATATTTTTGTATCTAAATACGGGACAATTCTGTTTTTCAAGGGATGGTTGGCCCTAGGTGTGGTCCCTCTGACCTTGGAGTCAAAACTAATTAAACAACATAATCTATAGGCACTAACATAAAAGCCAGCCCCAAAATTTGCAACAAGTAATGATGCTAAATTAGGCTACTATAGTCAGTTTAATAAGGCAGCATGGTGGCGCAGTGGTTAGCACTGTGGCGGGTTTGAGCCTGAGGCTGGGAAGGTTTGTCCAGTGGCCTTTCTTTGTGGAGTTTTATGCTTTTATGCTTTGGTTCTCTCCGGGTACTCCAGCTACCTCCCACCCACAAGACATGCACGTTAGGTTAATAGCTATGGTTAAAATGACTGCTTTTCATATGTAAGTCGCTTTGGATAAAGGTGTCTGCCACATGACTGTAGAAAAAATGGTTATAACAGTACAATATAGTATGGAAAGTAGTATTTTCTTGTAATATTGCCAGTAATAATTCACACAAGAACCTGAAGCGGTACTTTTATGCAGTGTGATAGTAGTTTATATCTGTAAAATTCCATCTTTCTGGTGCCTCAATGCAAAATAACAGCTCCCAGCATCTGTACTTGCACACCAATGCATAAGACTTTCTTTGAAGGTATAAAATATTACCATTTTTTCATGTCAGACACATTTCAATGAACAGGCACAACACCCCACCCAACCACCACTCCCCGCTTTCCATCAGCAAAAGGAATGTGGGTTAATGAGGCACCACCCGGGGGCACTGTCAGCAACACCTACACTACGAGAGTCTCATCAGAGGGAGGGGAATCCAGGGAGTGTGTGTGTGTGTCTGTGTGTGTGTGTGTGGGGGGGGGGTACAACTTGGAGCACAGACAACATCAAAGGTGAGTGTGTGGAAGAGTGCAGTTAATTAAGAGGAATGACTGCAATACGTGTGAGAACCACCGCACGTCTCTGTGGAGATGAACAGAGTCGTACAGTAAAGGACGCCTTGCAACAGCAACTTCCCGCTCAACTCTGCAGGAATCAGAGGACTGTTATTTTGAGCTGCTGAGGTAAAAATAAAATGACCAAATTGTTATCGTACACCGCTGACTGTGTGCTCAGCAGCAGCAGGAAGTCTTCTTATAAAGCATCCTCCTCATTCAGACCACAGCAGCTGCACAGTTGGCTTCCTTCATTCAAAAGCCACAGAAAAACTCTGAAATCCTTAACATTTTCTGTCACATAATGCAGTCAATATGAGCATTCTTTGCACATTAAGTTGCTTTTATCCAATTATTTCTCTGGCCCACTGCCAGACTGAGACTTTAGGAGTAATTGTTTTCCAAAGTTGTAAAGTCATGCTTTTTAATATGTTGCTGCACTGCATTTTGACATCCAGCAAGCCTGAATTTATGGGCAGTTCCTCCTAAATCACACTGTATTTCTTATGGAAACTTAATGGAGCACAGCGTAGCAAACAAGGTGTCTGTCATACTTTATAGCTTTCAAAAGTTGAAAGCGGTTCCCTGTTTTTAATATCTCCATTTACTTTGTGTTTGCCTTTTCTTTGAGTTAAATTAAACACATTTAAATGACTCTAATCCGTCTTGTACACACCTCTTGCTTACCAATTGCAAGGATAGGCTCTAGAAGGATTAAGTGGTATGGAAAATGAATGTGCCTTGTACATAGGCCTCGAATCTGATCATTTATCTTGTACCCAGAGCTTTGAGTTCTACAGGAACTTTTCTCGGGGTTCTTTGTAAGTGCTGTTTTTGATTGTATGTTTTAACCAAAATCTAAAAACCTCTAAACAAATTAACATATTTTTAAAAAAATATTGTTTTTATATTATTTTTGTGTGGAATGACATAAACTGCTTCCATTCTCTCAAAATGATCAATACAAACAATCAGTCCAAATGAGAGAGCAGCAAAGTCACAACAAAGGGGAACAAATGAGCAGTGGGACTATTTAGTTACTTGCAAATGGGGAGTGAAAAGGGTAAGGAGATTTAAAACAACTTTAAAAGGGATGTAAATAGAATAAATAAAGTGGGATGAGAGGGCTCAGTTACCAAATATTTCCTGGTATGCAAAAACACACTGAAAGATATTCAAAATATTTCATTCACTCAGTTAGTGTTTTAATTAATCACTCAGTGTTAAGCTTTTAACACTTGAAAACAACTCTGTTTGGCACCGAAGAGCTGCCATAAATCAACCTGAACTGGTTTGTCCTCCTTCCCTGTGGTTCCAGGTCATCTTTGGCCTCATCCATATTTCATGCGGTAGGAGGTGGAAATGTTGCAGATGAATAATACAAGCAGATGATGACCTCAGAGCAAACACTTTGCGTCTTTTGCATGAGGTTTTCCATGAACGGTAGCAGCACAAGTGCACATATTCAAAGAGGACAAAAGAGGGAGTCTTTTTCAGCTGAGGCGAGACGGTTCAAAGGAGCCAATTCATGCAAATGATGACCGGAGCTATCATATCGTATGAGGCTTCATAATAAAGATAAAATGCTCTGAAAAGACAGGCGCTTTGAAGTGATACAAGCAGTGTCTGGTATCCCACTGAGAAGTTCAGGTTATTACACTTGATGTGCTTGTTATCCTGAAAGGAATTTCTCACATTCATCGTTCATTTATTTTATTGGATCTCCTGCCTGTTAAGTCTTTAACTCCCTTTTTCCTACAAAGAATATGTTTTTTATTTATTTTTAAGTTAATATAAAGCAACCCAACATTTCACACACTACTCGTCCTGCTAACTTCCTTCTTCTGCAGACTTATGTAAAGAAACTCATGCATTTCCTTGCAGAAGAGCAAAGAATGAATCTTAAATGATTACTTACGTAACACTGTAAACATCTGCAATTGTTTTGATCACTCATTTCAATAAAGTTGTTATAGAACTATATCTTTCGTCATTATTAGAATGGGTCGAAGTCAGCGTGTCAGCGCCACATGTTTAATTGATGAAGCAGCAAACCATGTAATTACCCCCGATCGCAGAGAAAAACAAGCCTCCATACACACAGCTGGAATCTCAATAACTCTAAGCATGTGTGTTTGTCAGCCAATCAGCTGAGCGGCCTTCTGTTGCGCCACAGAACCCTGTCCCATCGACCGATGGAATATTATGGATCCCGCTACCACTGCATCCATAACAATGGCTACACCGAGCTAACCTTCACAAGGGACAGGTAGACGCAGCTTCACACACGTCACAGAAAACGTATCAAACGGCTGTACATCTTTTCAAGTGGCAGCATCTTAGCTGTATGGCGGTTATGTGACAGTTTCAAGTTGTAAGCTTCAAACAGGATGATAGATGAGCGTTCGATGAAGCTCTGACTGAGTAATGCAGTGACCGCTTCCATCATCACTGCCCATCTCTGCTGAAGCAAAGGCAGAAATGAGCAGCAGACACTGACACACACAGACAGAATGAAACACGAGGAGTACTGTAATCTCTACGTTTTGCTTATTGTAGCGTGTGTGTGTGTGTGTGTGTGTGTGTGTGGGCAGAAACATGCCTGTATTTACTCGTCACAGAAAAATAATAAGCTACTGTTTGCAGGATGTGGGCCTCTTGCCTGCAGCTGGACTCTGATGTTTCAAATCAAACTAACACCCTTTATATTCTTCTTGGAGCCACAAACGGGGCAATATTTGTCTATCCTGCAACTTTTCTCACCATCCATCATTTACTCTTCATAAGAGATACGACTGTATCAGTGAAGTTTGACAACATCCATCCATCCATTTTCAACCGCTTGTTCCCAGAGCGGGGTCGCGGGGGGGCTGGAGCCTATCCCAGCTGCCTACGGGCGAAAGGCGGGGTACACTCTGGACAGGTCGCCAGTCCATCCAGGGCCAGTTTGACAACAAAGCATCGGATTTCATTTTAAACTTCATCACTGCTGCTAAACTGAGCTAAACTGAGACAAAACCACATCAAATGTCTTTTTGAATTATTGATTTGACAATGTAACTTTTGTCCAACAGTTCTTATGGACACAACCTTGTCTTTTTATCTTTTACCCAATAACCTCATATTTCCTAAGTTAGTTACTCATCTCTTAAATATATGATGAAGTCAGAAGAGGCTCATATTGTTATGGTGGGATAATGGAGGAAGATGCTGGAACCAAGCAGGATGAAGACGGCAGATGAAGTGAGGAGATGAGGT
>JBAMHV010000013.1:5031517-5047660 GCA_037177535.1 Pseudomugil gertrudae
ACAATGAAGCTAAACAAAACATAACAGACAAGACAGGAAGTAAACCAAAATAAAACAGGAAACATGAAACACACACCATGACCAGAAGCTTAACACATGACACATATATTGAAGCAACACTGTACCGAAGATAACGCCCCCCTTTCTGCTTAGCTTAATCTAATCTGGTGTTGCATAAGTGCTTCTTTGTTTAATAAATATCTTTTCCACTATGCAGACTGATCATGCATGCAATGCTTGTAAATGGTTTCTGTGATGATTTTGTATTGGAACTCTGCAAACACGGTTCAATACGAACAACCTCTGTGTGGATGCTTTAGTGCATGTGAACGAAATCAATCTGAGGTAGGTTGTCACTGTGATTCTCATGCAACATCTCTATGTAAAATAGCATCAGTGCTGGTCTTCCTTTCACTTTATTGTGTTGTTATATTGCAGACACATGCATAGTCAGCACACTCACTTTGCACAGCAGCATGCATTTATTTGCAAAGGAGCTACCCACAACCGTAGACAATCAACTGACTTCAAACCATGTATGAGTTCTGGATTTTTCCTCCCAGGTCGCTCTTGGTTGATGGTTGCCTATAAGAGTGTTTCCCAATCCTGGTCATTAAGTACAGCGGCGCTGAATGTTTCAGAAGTAACCCTATTTTACCACACATTAATTAAATTAAAGGCTCATTATCAGACTTGGAAAGCACTGGATGAGGAAGTTCATTAATCTGAATCAGGCATATTAAAGCAGGAACATGTCTACGACACACAGGGCAGTGGTACTGGCCTTATAAAATCCCAGATAAATGATTTTAGATTAAAACTGGAGCAAAAATACAATAAATTACAGATGCAAATAAATAACCAATCCAGCAATGCAACCCCAACCTGGAGGATTGTTTGCCAGTTTTTTAAAAAAAGGCCATGATTTTTTTAATTAATTCTCAGGTTTCAAGTCTTATCGATTAATTTTCTCCTCATCCAACATAGAAATTGTTTAACTAAATCAGAGAAATTACCGGCTACAAAAAAAAATAAAAGAACAACGTAAAATTGTGTTGCTGAAACCTCGAACGTGTTGTGATCGCCTGAGGGCAGCAATTTAGAGGAGTAAAAAAAAGGTATAAAGTATCATTAGCAAACCTGGCCTCCACAGCTATGCAGTATGACAGCAGTCAGGTTCAGCAGAAGGCACACACACACACACACCTACGGACCTGGCCCCAGGGTGTTTTCCTGTGTCTGATGTTGTTTTGGCAGGGGATCATAATGACATCAGCAACAGCAACACCTACATAAACAACACATCAACAGTCTGCCCACATTCATATCCATATGCTCATACACTCACTGACACACACAGTGTCTGACCTCAATCCTACAATCTGTTTCCTGGGAGAAAACGTTAGAGGTAGATGAAGTAGAAAAAAAAATCCATCAGATGAAATGAGGGGAAACAACGCTTCCAGAGATGAATTCAGCTCAGGACGTTAAAAGGGAATGTAAAAGTCTATGGAGGAAGAGGAGGAGGAGGAGCATTTCAGGCTACTGGACAGGGAGATAAGCAGAGACAGATAAGGTAGATATGGGTATCAATGCCTTCCCAAGAGAAGTGTTAATACACAGAATGAGGGTAATAAGGTAGGAGAGGATTTGCTGGGCAGCAGATGGGTGCATGAGTCACCTCGTCACTGAGAATCAATGGAGACAGTTGGTTCAGCAAGGGTGAAGGTGAATGTTGAAGAGAAATAGAGACTGATGATGAAGGCTGACATACAACAACCAGAAAAATCATTCATTAACCACATCAAAGCATTCTTTCCCCTCTTTAACCACATGAAGGCTAAACAGAGCAAACGATGCTCTGCTGGGTCTTATTTACTCACTGGGTCCCATTAAAAAGTGAATAAAAGAGGAAAATATTTCACTGCCGGTGATCCTAAAAATAAACAAACCTATTCTTAAAGAACTGAAACATGAAACCTATGAGCATGGAAGAGGATGGATCACTTAAATGATCAGGAAAGTATTTAGGTTACATTTTAAATATGTTACTATAGTAGCTGCTTTATATCAGAATGCATTATACACTGTCTACATGACCATTGGTTGGCTGTTTGAGCAGTATAATGTATTGCACATGTAATGTCTGACAGTATTTATCTGCTTAAAGTGGAACAATGAAGTGGAATAGTAATGTACTATTATAAGCTTTGATGTAGAAATGTTTTTTGGAATAAACAACCCATGTACCCAGCTACACCTTGTTGGAATAAGGAGTACAGATTATGGATGGATAGATGAATATCCCAAGCACTGTCCTGTAAGAGTAGCATCACTCTCCTTCTTCAGGTCAGTTCTGTCAGGAAACTCTGTCAGCTTCCTCTCTGCTGGGCGGCAGCAGAGAGAAGCAGGAGTTTCGCCTGGGAGGTGCTGCTGCAGATAAACAGCGTTGTCCTTGTAGCATGTTCGAAGGCGATGGACTGGATGAGAAAACATTTCAGACATTCTGTCACTTCGGATTTTCTCTCAGAGTGATGACTGTACATGAAAACATCACCAAAATCCCATCACAAATGTGATGTTTATTTAACTTATTGAAGGGGGATCTTGTTATATCATAGCAGAGCAGAAAATGCTCTGATAGGTGGAACATATTGATGTGATATTTATTTATATATCATCAAAATACATAAATAAAGTTTTATTGGGAATTCCTTGCGGTTGCTCAGGGAATAAGCAGTAGAAAATGGATGGATGGTTTTCAAAGGAAATCTGTAAATGCAGGAAATACCAGAAATAAACTGGTATTTACCAGTTTCCTATTGGAGTAGCTGGGCTATTCAGTTGGTCCTAAAAGGGCTGTGGTTTGCAGGTTTTCATTGTGCCCATGCTTCAACACATCTGACTGAAATTAATGAGTCATTCTGCAGAATTTCATAGGCTGTTCATTCATCAATACCCTGTAGCATTGGTTCGGTTCAGGGTGGCGGAGAAACTGCAGCCTATAGTTAGCAGCTGATCGGCAGAGTGCATCCTGGACATGTCATCAGTCCAATGCAATCATTTGCTGTTGCATCCATTTAAATTTGAGCCAGGTGTGTTGGAGCAGAAATGGAATAAAAACCTGCAGGATTGTGGCCTTTTGTATCAGCTGATATACAGACTTTTGCTCTTCAGCCAAATTTTCAGTGTCTGCACCCTGGTGGCATAATCAGCCTCCACTAGCCTCATTCCCAGGCTGCTTTGACCCGAGAGGATCGCCCTATAACAAGCAAATGCATACTTTTTTAAAATATTATTTTTAATTGTGATTAACTTAAAAATTATACAATGATACAATTATAATCCCACCAGAGAGCCCAGCTCCACCTCTCTGTGCATCCTATCCGTTGTTCATGTATTCTACCATCTGACATGTGAGTCTCTTTGTACATCTTCCTCCGCTTACTGGACCACCTTCTTTGGCTAAACAGCATCTCACATGAAGGAGAATAAGCCCACAGTGTCCATTTGACTGTTTTATCTAAGATAATGCTCGACAAGTTGAAAAGCTCTAAGGTAGATTTCACTTTCTGTGTTCGTACTGAAATATTCTGCAGCTAGAGTGCAAGGTTGAGTGGTTTGATTGTAGGCTGGACTTTTAAGCCCCGAAGGTTTTTTAATTATCTTTTTGCATCAAAACCAAGATAAACATAACTTCTTTCCTGTGTTTTGTTAATTGACTGAAAGAAAACTAAAAAAAATTACTGGTAAGTGTGATCGTTTACACACTTCCTCAGTTAATTTGTCCTTTGGAAAGAATACTTTAGCTGTTATAAAATCAGAATAATTGACTTGATTCTTTTCAAGCAGTCAAAGAAAACATTTGTTACATCTACCGGTAGTCATATTACTGAAAAAAAGTCAATAGATAAAAATAACTTTGAATTTCAGCATGTTTTCTTGTAGTCGCCTCATTTCCCTGAATCAATAATGAACCTTGACCTTGCTGAAGGGTGTTAATGTTTTCCAAAAGCCTTTCCTGTTGGCTCATTCTCAGCTTCAACAAGGACCCCTCGGAGATACATCAAGGCCTCGTTATCGAACCAACTGGCTCCTACAGGCATCTATAAGGATCTGTATCAGGTGAAGACCTTCTACCCCTGTCATCACATGACTCACACTGAGAGGAAGAGGAGAAAAGCTAGAAGAAAATAAAGGAGGGGGAAAACAGAAAAGCCCCCTGCTCACTCTCTCTCTCTAGCAGCTGAGGCCCCACCTGAGATTAGAGGAGAGGAGAGGAGAGGAGAGGAGAGGAGAGGAGAGGAGAGGAGAGGAGAGGAGAGGAGGGTAAAATCTTAAGGATGTGATGATTAGCAGCATAGAGAAGGACATGGGGGAGTGCAGGCATTGACATCAGAGGAGAGCCATTGATTGACTGCCACTTTGGTTCACAGAGACTTTAATAACAAACATCAGCACTAATAAGCTGTTACAGTCTGTCGTGCACATTTTAAAAAGCCATGTTATCTTGGTAGAGTCAGGTATCATTTAACTTATTCCAGAAACTGTTTGTCGCCTCAGCGCCACACTTTCTGGCTGTATATTAAAGACATATATTTGTACTGAGCCTCTTTTCTGCACCTCAGAAATTACAGTGAGTGTCAGTTTCCTGACCCTGTTTCGGCAAACCGAAACCGAGCATGTGGAGGTTGGTGTGAACTTCATCGACAGTGGTCTTTGAAGCATTTTTGGACTTAAATAAAACATGAACATTTTTTGTAAGCAGAAATTTTTGTTTGCATAAATGAGAGTGCATATGTGAGGAAAGGATGAAGGACTGACAAACAAAATAATATTTGGTATAAGGTCTTATTAAACTTAATGGAAATCTTCAAAAATGTTCTCATCAAAGTGCGAATATGAAACTTTTTATTATATTTTTGCATTTGAAATGATACATGATTACTAATGAGTTTAAACAATGTTTCGCACAATTGCATCAGCAATTAAACTGGGCTAATCGGTGATATCATTAGTAAGCTTGTTTTTCTCACTTTGAACTAAAATCCTGATCTTTTAGTAAACCAAACTGAGTGGTGGTGCCCTCTAAACAAAACCGTCATACAACAGACAAACCTAGACAAAAGTATGGTTGAAAAACTCCTGAAACAGAGAAATCCTGACTTATTAGGGCTTGTGCTGAGCTCAGCACATCTCCAACATTACCAAAAATAGACGATGATTGATTCCAAACACTCTAAGATTTAGAAAAACAACCTGAAAGAAAGTAAAAGTCTCACACTGTCAAACCTCACATCCCACACCAGGTCCAACATTAATAACACCAATAAAATTTGCCTCCAGTAACAGCTGCCTCTCCAAAGAGCTCAAATGAGTCATTACTAAAATAATTAGGATTCCTGTTCCTCCTTAAACCAAACATTTCCTCAGGACAAACTAAGTTCTGCAGAGGATCTAACCAAATTGGACTGTATCGCTTTATGATTTTATCATTGACAGATGGAAATTGCTAATTACTTACCCCAGGAAGCCTTTTGGTCCTTCTAACAGAGATGATTAGCCCTGCATGAACCCTCTAAGCCTCAAGTCCGCGCTTCTCTCTTCCCATTCCGCAGTATCAATATCTCTATGCAAACCTGCTTATGTCAACTCAATTTATTTTCCAATTCCCGCAGGGTGAAAGAGTGCCTCTCATTCTCTCTATCTGTCTGCCATCCATCACTCCACAACTCTCTATTTTCTGCTCCTCCTCTGGTCCTCCATGTGTCCAGTCCTCTTGTCTTTTATCTGTCTGTTTTCACCCTCATTTGAAATGTTATCCAGTATGTTGAATGCAACCCATTGACTTCCTCTTCCTAGACAGGTGACACAGAGGATTCCATTGTGGTTTCTAGAAGTGCTGACACAATTAATAGAAAAGGGGATTAAGAGAAATTAACCAGAAAATCCATCAACAACCGACTTATATGGAAGGGATACGAGTAAGTGAGAATTCTAGGAGGCTTTGGCTCATTTTGGTTTTATAGCACATTTAATGAGCGTGTCAGCGCCTGATAAAATATGTGTGCACATCAAGGCACTAAGTAGACACTTAGTCATCTTTTGCTTTTTCTTTCATTCCTAAAACTGATAACATTTTATTCCAACCACATCATCCCTGTACTTTACATACAAGGCTACAGACAAGGCCAGATGATATTCGTGCTATTTCACGATCAGCCAATTGCACGCAGAAACACAGGGGGCGGGTCGGCTGCAGAGGAATACACTATCGACCAACCAGGAATTCATCAGCCACAATAATTAATCTTGTGGGAGGCGGGTACTGAATCGCTTAGAGTGTGTGAGCGAAGCCTTCCAAGTGTGGCTCGGAGAGAAATGGGGCGAGACTACATGATAATATTGGCGATATCATTCAGTCTGACTGCACACAGGCAGACAGACCACACACACACACACACACGCATTTAGACACACACCATTTCAGAGGGTCAGTCAGTCATGAGGAGAAGCTCCTTAAATTCCCTCTACTTGCAGCTAATGTTTGACTACATCTGTTTATCCTGCTCTTAAGACTTTCACATATTTTTAGTTTCAGAGTCAGTGGGCTTTAAAAAGCCTAACTTGATGATATGAATAGAGAAAAAAGAAGGTTGTAAAACTGGCTGCCGTATCAAAAGTATAAAAAAAGCTCTGCGTCCATGCAAAGCATCACACTACACCTGCTGTCATCACCTGACTTCAGTCTATACAAGGCAACATGAATAATTCAGCGAGCCATGCTTTGTCAACTACTACAGAATTCATTTTCAGCTTGCTCTTCCCATTCATGAAATGACTAAATAAAAAAAAAGATGCTTTTAAAGCTTGAAGAAGGGGGATAATGGAGAAAAATGAAGTCAATGTAAAAAAAAATATGTATCTATCTAAGCATTTAAAGTAAACTACATATTGTCCAATCACTCATAAGGCAGAGGACATGCTCCCTCTTTATTTCCAGTTTTTTCCACCGGCAACAACTGTCTCCACTCAGCCGCTCTACTTTTCACAAAATAAAGCATAGGATGCTACAAATTCTTCGCCACCAGAAAAGAAAAGCCCACAAATACAGAGGAATATTTGCTAGTTTGGCTACTCACCTTTGTTAGGAAGCGCGTGTGCGTTTGTAGGCTGGAGTGTGTTATGGGCTCCGCAGCGCAGCAGGCAGCCTCTCCTCTCTGTCTCGCTCCCACTGCGAACTGGAGTAGAGTGAGTGTGAGAGTGTGTGTGTGCGCCCGTTTGTGTGTGTGTGAGTGAGTGAGTGCAAGCCCTCTCACTGGCTATTGTTACAGGGGAGAGAGCCAAACTGAGCATGCTCAAACGTGAGCAGCCCATGCTGTCGGCATGGAGACCGGGATGAGGATGTCTTGCTCAAGTTGTGAGGTCCTCTTCAGAGCACACAAACACAGAGTGAAGTACAAGCAGGTGCTGCTGCTGTGTCATCATCCCGTCTGCAACTCCACTAATTCTTAATTCATCATCTTTTTCATTGTCATCAGTCAGAGTGAGGCGGCAGCTTCTCTGTCAGCTGATGACCTGGATCGCACACAGAAGTTCACAGAGCGTCCCGGATAATACTAATCCACCACAAAATTGATTCACAGCGAAGCAAAGGACGTTTGATCTGGTAGAATGTGACAGACGAGAAGCACTGTAGCTGACCTGCTGCAGTTACGTGATGCATCAGTGCTGCAGGAAAGTAACACACTGAAACTTTAATGGTCAACAGTCTAACCCAAATTCCACTGACAGAACAGAAGTGCATGATACCATCAACTAAAATGTAGTCTTTCAATTTATGCAGTCCTAAATGTGCACCATTTCCAAAAACTAAACACGGGATCATTTTCCAGTTTTCCAATCATGGTCATTCCAAACCCTGACAATTTAGCCGTCAGATTACTTCAAAACAACATCAAAATGCACAATCACGTGAGTCGCTTTAAAAGAAATAAGGTACATTTTTGTTTTGTGAGGCCATAAATAATTACGCCCAAAGCTCAAGCTAAAACTACAGAATGACACTGAACACAAAAACGATTACAGAGGACACCAAAACCACAGCAATGGAAACGTTTGACACCAGATGAGGCAAAAGACATGTGTAGAGCTGGAGGCACTGAAGCAAAAACAAGAGCAGTCCAAAATGCCACTTTTAAGATTGCTTCCTGTAACCGAGGGAATACTCGAGGGACATCCAACAAGCATTCAGAAATATTTATTAATGCTTTATTGAGCAGCATGATCCAGCACATGCTATATATGCTCTAAATTAGATCAGGCTCGCTTGGTACACCGTACAGTCTTTCTCGAAGAGAAAACAGTGAAACAAATGATTGTTAGTCTTGCAATTAAAAAACATGATGGATTTTCTTTAAGGGGAGGAAGAGACCCTGAAGAACTAAACTGAGTACTGACTGGCAGCCTGCAGTTAACAAGAAGGTAAACAAGGTTGACTTCATTTTACTTTATTAAATCCCATGACCTAAAATTACGTCCAGGTGGGAAAAATCATCTCAACTGTGCATCTAACACATTTTCAACACAAGATAAAAAAAAATTGTTTTTTTGTTTTGGTTTGGTCATATTTGTTGGATTGTGTAGCAGGATAAACTCAATAATCTTTGGAGCACTGGTTTCCTGAGCTTTACAAAGTCAGTACTCCATTTTAATCTAACTCAGTATCAGCCAGAACCTGCCAATTCCTGTTTTAAAAAATATATAAACAAATAAATACCCAAATGTTTACAGAGAAAACAAGGATAGTTGTGATTCAGGACAGATTAGACCCACTGAGATAATTCTGCAATATGCACTAAAGTGTTATTTTGACATTAATTTATGCATGTGTTTATGTCACAAGTGATTCTGTTTGATATTGTAAAGAGTAGGACAATGTAACATTACACACAATTTCACAGGAACTATAAAAAAGAGCAGCATATATAATTATTTCTTTAGTGAGACATTAAAAACTGATTCAGAGGATATTTATGTAGTAAAAAAGCTCTGGCCTTCACATAAAGTCTGGGTAGTAAAATGATCAAATATGCATGTCAGTAAAATATTTTTCTCTCATTAATCTGTTAACTTAGTTACATGGCAAGATGTTTAACTCCTAATCTGCTCTGTTGGAGGTTGAACAGTTTTAAAAGGTACTGATTCAAACATCATAATAAATGTTGTGTAATCAGGTAAAAACAAAAAAAAAAAACTACGGCAGTGATGTCACAGTATTTTCACCTCATCCTGCAGTGTGATGAAGTGATGCTGGAACATGGGTGCTTATTTGCCAGGTAACTAAGGGGATGGTTGAGGGCCATCCACCAACCCTGACAGCCATGAAAAGCCCCATGCAGACCACCAGCTAGACAGTCCATGGCGTCTAAAGCTCAGTAAATTTTTGTGAAACAGAGACAAAGGAATTCCATCGAACTCATACAAGGTAAACCCACTATCCAACGTATTCATACACATTATCTTATTTGGCACATATTCTACAAAAGCAGGAGACGCAGCTTGAAAAGTGAGATTTCCAGCCTTTGGTGCAACCCACTCACCATAGGGGTGTGTGTTCACTACAAGCACCTGCTGTTTTACATTTCAGGGCTGTTTGACTTCAACAGAAACACACTAAAGACCATTAAAGTGTTTCTTCGATATATAAACAGCTCCACCACACATAAAAAAATCAATAAAATAACTTCTGAGAGGATTAATCATAGGATGGAAGTGTGTTTGTATATTTATGGTCAAAGCATGTTAAAAAATACAGCATGTTATTACAGCCCCGCTGCATCAAGAAATCCATTTTTACATGAATTAACGACCTATCGGAAGCTTTAATGGCCCAGCGGGATCGGTGGCTGCAGGTGCAGATCATGTTGCAAGCAGACAGATTCCGTAAGCGGTGAAAAGCATCTCAATGACACGGCAGGATTTTACACTTACAAACATATGCATGAATTTTTACGCCATCATAGGTGTTTAAATCATTTTAAAAGCAAGCCCGTCTTGTTTTGAACAGTTAATCAGAAACCAGTCAGTACGAAGTTGTCAGCTAGTCATTTTGTAATTTTATATTTCTCTCTGTATGTTTTTTCACCTCCAAGTCTTCATCCAGTCTATCTCATCCAGTCTATCTCAGATTCAGTGGAGCTAATGCTGAAGAATGGAGGAAATAAAAAGGAAAGTTTAAAGGCTTTCGAGTAGCAGTTCTTCTTAATTTGGTCTCTGGTCCACAGTTGTTATGATTTAGCAACTATGGATTTTCTGTATAAGAAGCTATTAAAAAATATATTCTAAGTAAAGTGTAGCTGTATGTCGCACGCTAAACCCTCCAACCTGAACGGCAACAGAAAACTAAAGAAGAAAAGTGATGACTTTCAGCACACTTACAATTCATTCAGCTGCCATTGCTAAAGATTTTATTCTATTAGAATAACCTGAATATATTTATTGCACCTGAAGTATTTTTTCCTAATATATATGTGTAATACAAAACAAGTCATTTCCCAAATCACTACAACAGCATTTGTGTAAAAAACATGATACAACGCTTATGTTTTGATACATATAAAACCCCCGTTAGTGCCCATGAGCTTTATTAATATTAAAAACTGGACACTGGGAAAGTGGTAGCTTGTTTATATCCAAACTAAACATATCTATAATGTTCAAACTGTCATTAAAACATTTTAAACCCAACATTAAATTATTGCCACAAGTAACTTCATTCAGTTGTCACCATGTCTTAGTCCCTGTAATATCTTTTAAGGTCCGTTTTGGACTCCATGCATCCATTGTCTATATTGGCTTACTCCAATGCAGGTTTGCATTGCATCAGGGTCCGGAACCTGCTCTAGATGCTCCTGGGCAAGAGGCAGGACATCCTGAACAGCAGGCTATTATTTGAGTCATTATTTAGAACTTCATAGGCTGTTGGATCTGTTTAATTAGAGTCAGATGTGTTAGGGGGGGACACATTGAAAATCTGCAGTACTGCAGCCCTCATGGGACCAAACTGAGTTGCCCTGCTGTACAGGTTGTGTTTTGGAGTCACAACAACAACTCTGTTGCTGAATGGGACACTATTTGTCCTGCCAGCTGGTTTATAACACTGTCAGTAATAATTCTGTATTGCATATGCAGAATCTAACAGAAGCAGCACATAGCCTGTGCGATGACTTAATTTGAGATGCACTTTATGGACAGAGAGCGGGATTTACCACCTGTACAATAAAAGAAAATAGATTATAAAGATTATCATAAATAGTCATTTAATTATGAAAGAAATTTGTGACATATTAAGACCTGAGAGCCTTTATTAGGTGATTAATTATTCATGTTAGTGAGAGTAAATCTATCATTTTGGATTGTTGAGAAGTTGGCAGCCAGATGCAATGTGCTTTAGCTTACAGTGGGTTTAAAACCTGAATAAGAATATTTTCAGTAGATGTCAGAGTAGAAGCTTTCCCTAAAATGATGTATGATGTCCGTTGTGCATTTTATGGGTGATTATCCAGGTTGATCAATCCCCGTTATCAGAAGCAGGCCCAGGCGTTACACACATGGAGGGTCAAAAAGAGATGTATACACTGCTGAGTGACACAAGTTTGGATTATTTATGAGGGCTTTGCCATTGGTTTAATTATTTATCAGGCACCTCTTAGCTGTGGGTGAGCAGCAGACAAACTTTTTTCACTGAGAAAGGGAGCGAGAGAAAGAGAGAGGGACATTTATGGGTTAAAAATGGAATAAGAACGACTTGCCACAGCATTACTTTTTTAGGTCTTCTAAATTTAGCACTGCTTCTATGACTCAGGGGAGGAGACAACTAAAGTGAGCCAGCTTTTTGTGTTGACTAAGTAACCCTGGAGGCCTGAAAGCATTTAGCATCCTTCTTGAAAAAGGGCTTCCCTGAACTAGCAAGCAAAGGAAAAACCAAGACAAACCAAATTCCCACCATTTTTCCATCTATATTATAACACTTACTTACAGAATAGGATTATTAGAGTGGATATAAACACCTAATGCAGACCTCACTGCTGCACAATGGTTGCTAATGTTAGTGCCGCTTGGGAGGGATAATGCATTGTTGTTGAGCCTTTTGGCTGAATGGAAATGTTTACATTTCAGCGGCAGAGGAGTGCATTAATACAGGACGTCGTAAAAACATCCGCTGCCAATTTATCTGGAGCGTGATTGCTTGGCAACCACAACCGCATTGTGGGTCACAGTGCGTTTCTTTGATGCCTGACAATCAACAGAGGGAATGGGCGACTGGGTGGAGGCCGGTGAAGGTCACAATGCACAATGGATCACAGTGACACACATAGAGACACTGCCACAGGCTCGACCTATTGCACCATATTCACACCATTAACTGGAGCTTTGTGCTCTGACATTAAGTTTAACCTGAACACAGAATTTCATTTGGCAAGAAAACAGATGTGATGAAGGAGCTTCACTCATTTTCATCCTCAATACATCGGCCATCTTTTGCACTTGGTTTAATTTGTTGGATTTCCCGTTTTGTGGACGTTTTAAGCCTAACCAACATTTAACTCGGTTATCATTTGTTGTGTGGAAGATGATTGGTGATGTATTATTCATACTGTTTGTGCTTGGGCTCTGGCAATTTTGGTCAGATGGCCCATGTAATTATTCCAAATTATCCAACTATTGAGCTGTTATGCATTGCTGATCTTTGAGTGTTTCATTTTTCCACCAGTAACAGGTCAAACCTTTAACATGCTTTATTGAATGGTACAATCTATGAAACTAATGGTTTTCCACAGAAGCAGGGAGCGCTCTTGCATGCAGTTATTGTGATGCCTTTATATTTAGATCACAAGTTAGCCATTCTGTTATCTCGAGATACAAAGGCTTGTTTTGGAATAAGTTAATTACTCGTAAGAAATCAAAATTTGGTGTTCTCAAAATCATATTTTCATTTTAAAAAATCAGCTTTTTCTCAAAAAAACACACTAAGAATGAATGTTTCCAGTATTAACAATTAAATTCCATCATGCATCATCGCTGCACGACAGATCTGTGACACGAAGTCTAAAACTGAGTGCATCATTCTGTTTTCTGCACTAAATTTAGTAAATATTAATAACTTTTGTGGACAAAAATAAAAGCTCAGCCTCTTTGGTTTAAGACCAAATCAAATCTCGATCTTGAGATAATGACCTTAAAAGCACAAATGTGTCTGGGATTGAACCAGAGACTCTCCTGGATCACTAGTGGTACCTTGAAGTGGACACACAGATCAATCACCGATATTGTAGTGACACTGGGCTTTATATAATGGTGCAAACAGCTCAGCTTAATCACACAGGTGAATCAAAAAATAAAAACAGAATTATGCTGATTCAAATCACTTCACATTTACCAGGTGAGAAGGCAAGTGTGTCTCAGCTATAAGTGACCATCTTTATAACTGAATTTAACAGAAGTGTCAACACAAAGATAGTGTCATGTTATATTTGCACTTGCTTAGAAGCTGTTGTCTAATTGCACAGACCCAACATTTAAACTTCTGGGTCATAATTCTGCTTTCAAGCTGTATAATAATCATCAAAAATCATATCTCTGTACCTTTTTTTAATCATCTTCAGCAGTTCCAGAACAGGTCTGCATAAAAACAAGTTAAAGGGGCAAGTTTTAGATGAGTAGAGCTTACACTTGATGGTACAATCCCTAGAATAATCTGCATTGCTTCTTTCTTGGTGTTTTTAGGTGGAAAAGAGGTAGTAGCTTCATTGGGGTCCTCCATTTTCAATGTTTTGCTGATTTAGGCCCACAATAACATCAGTGACAGTAGACAGAGCTAATGGTGGAATATTTCTCACTGTCTGAGCATGCAACACAACCCTTTTACATATATTCAACATGCATGTAAAAGTGCCAGTAAGGTTCAATGCCACAGAATACCAACGCAAAAAAAAAACTGAGTGAACTAACATCTGAGGGAATAAATGTGCTTGATAATAAATAATAATAATTAAACAAGTATGGGGTATCTCAATGTGTTCACAGTCACAAGACAGTCGCATTCTGATCCACTTTATTATCAAATCTTTTTAATGATTGATGGTTTCTACAACACTTACATAAACAACAAAATTCACACAAAGACTTAATGTAGGGCTTTTTTTTTTACTAAAACATGCAATGTTTTGCTCCACTTAGCAACATCCAGCTACACTCGTGGCGTAAGCCTGTTTATTATCCGAACCAGACAGTGCACCAGAACAGGTGAGTGGCCTTACAAATGAGAAATATATGAAAAACAAGGTCAGATGTACAGTAATCATCATGACCTATTACCCTTTTTCATTATGACATTTTCCATGGGTTCCAAGTAGGTCTTAGAGGACAGCGAAGCCGCTGCAGAACTCCATTAAACTGCCATTTACATGTCAGATATTACATAAAGAAATCTCTGTGACCCAGATGTGTTTATAAATGAGTGTGTGAGCTCACACTGTGCATGCTCTATAGCCCTATATTGGCTGATTTAAAACGCTGTGACCAGAGCACAGCCTTCCTCATAACTAGCATGCCTGCAGCCACAGTGAACTGAATGAACACGGTCCTTTGGATGGTAGGGCATGAAATCCAATTTTCTTGTCAATCTATCCTTTTCTACTCAAAGCTCTTAAAGCAGGATCATTTGCGCTGCATGCATAGTGCTGCTGACAGATTCACAGACATCAACTTCTCCAGCAGATGAGACTTGAGATAAGAGATATTACCACAGGGAATTTAGATTGATGTTTGAGTGGCCTGCTTCATTTGGCAAGGCAACATAGCAGAAACGAGTACAAAGCTGTACCAGCATGCATTTGAATAAATATTAGCTGAACAGATCATTAACAAATATATGCAGAAACATTCCTGAGCTTAAAAGGACTCATCCTTTATTATTCAACCTAAATGTCTCACATAAGAGACAATAACCACACGGCTGTTGACACAATGCCTCCATGAGCAGGAAGGCAGGATGCATGCTTCAGAAATGCTAGCGGGTTAGCCTCTAATACACAATTAGCCTCTAATACACAGAGACCAATAGATCAATAATATTCCATTATTTCCAAATTACAACTCATCATAAAGAATCAGACACAATTAAACACATTAACCTTCAAAATACCGGTAGCAATCTTCATAATGGTACAAATCCTGGGTGTATTTCAGAAACATCTGCATACACATTATAGGAGGAAGAGGGGGCTGGAGTATTATAATACAGAATATTCAGATGGTGGGCTTTTTGAATCTCAGTGGAGCCGTACTTGAGCAGAATGATGATAACAAGTGATTGCTATGAATTGTTGGAGCCAATTATTCCGGTAAAGGATGAAGTCTGCATCAAATACGATTGTGCTGCAGAGTGTAACAATATTCTGAGATGGTGACATAACCAAGGGTCCATGGAATGAGCAAAAACAATCAGGCTGGCTGCACTTTAAATGACTTCACATTAGTGGAGGCTTTAGGCTACAGCTGACTCACGTGGCTCAGCTTAATGTTAAAGGACTGTGACACCGTAAGAAGAAAAAACTGTGGTCACGTGTGTAAAACACAGGGAAGTAAACAAATGTATAAAATTGCTTGTTGTCACATTTACAGAGTAGGTGCAGTAGTAAAACCTGAGCCGTATGGTTCACTAACAAAGACCTGCCACAGCTCTTGGTTCATGGTCTTCAGGCTGATACAGAGCGAGCTGCATTCTGTTACCATTTTCTCAAAACAAAAGTGACATTTATAAAGCTTCAAAAAACTTTCGACTTGCAGGTGTTTCCATTAAACAGTGTTTAGCGCATTACGAGAATTGCAGAGCACGCAATGTTACCACGAATTTTTGGCTTTTCTACTTGTTACTCAAGATCGCGCCATCACAACCAACTTTGTGACGTACGGGGAAGCGTAAAGGCAGATAAAGTTTTCCCATTTCACTTTTGCAATAAACTTCTATATTGAAACATCTGAAAAGGGAAAATTTTTTTAGTTCTATTCTATTCTATTCTATTCTATTCTATTCTATTCTATTCTATTCTACAGGCATTTAGCAGACGCTTTTATCCA
>JBAMHV010000013.1:5064870-5076995 GCA_037177535.1 Pseudomugil gertrudae
TTTACAGTAACAAACTGAGATCTATCAGATAAATATGACTTAAACCAGCTTAGTGCAGTCCCTTTAATACCAATAACCTAGTGGCTCATTCCAGAATAATGTCCTTGTCTGCGATGCGAACAATGTTTTCCCATCTGTGTTGCTTTAGTTGTCTGATCCATTGTTGTGGTTTTTCTACTTTGTCTTGAAATTTCTGTAAAAATCTTGAAATTTTGCAGTGAAAAGTTTTCAGAGTTGTCTAATTTGTCTGGAGACATAGTGTTCTATGGAGGAACTAAGGAATTTGGGGAAGCTAGCTTAAATATAAATTATTTTTTTCTCTCCACCGATCTCTACCGGAGAATATAAAACAACGTGGGCGCCTGTAACTGTAGGGGGCAGCATTACGCTAATTTGGCGTAAAACCTGCCGGAAAAAAATGGAAGAAGAAGAAGCGGAAGACGAGAGTGAGAGCTGAGACTGCTCCTGCTGGTTACTGCATTAAAAAAACACAGTGGAAACTAAACTTTACTGCTCACGAAACTCCCAGAATGAATGGGACAACGTATTCCAACTTTGACAACCAAGAACACGTCCTGAAATTAGGAGAGACATTTGATAAACACTCTAAAAGTGCCTATCACACAGTGCGATGTAAGTACATTTTAGAGTCGTTAATGTGTGGCTTTTACTGTGGCTAACAGTAGCATGCTAGTTAGCGAATTAGCTAAACATCCGAAGATGATTGTGTGACGTGCTTGGTATTGTAGTTAATTTTTTCGCCCTAGGTTGTTCCGTTTTTATCGATGGGCTGTTTCGAAGTTATATTGGATTCGTATTTATTAGGTTTAAACTTTATCATACTCCCAACTGTCACAAGACGATGCCTCAAGTTGTCAAAGTACTAGCTTAAGTTAGCGTTGTTACGTTGCACAGTACCACCTCCTAGTGGTCAAAGCAGTCCATGTCAGTCCATGTTGATACAATATCTGTTTTTGTCTTTTTATGTATTTACAAAGTGGAACACCACTAATGCAATTTTATTGTATTATTATTATTATTCCAACAGATGACTTCAAACCAGCTTCTATTGACACAACATGTGAAGGAGAGCTTGAAGTTGGCAAAGGAGAACAAGTCACAATTACATTACCCAATTTAGAGGTTAGAGTTTGGTTCTTTGTCTCAGAAAAGTTTGGATTAAGAGTCTTGTTTTTAATAGAATAAAACTAAGAATAGAAGAATAATCTTAATATTAACAGTATAGCGATCATTGCTTCTGTCCTGTCACGTCAAACATTTTATAACATTTGCTTGTTTATTCTTATTTTACCTACTTCTGTTTTTACAGGGTTCAAGTGCTCCAGTGACAGTCTTTAAGGGATCCAAGAGGCCTTACATGAAGGAGTGCATCCTTATTGTAAACCATGATACAGGAGAGTACAGACTGGAAAAACTCAACAGTAATATAGCTGTAAAGAAGACCAGGTGGGATGAAAAAAAACACCCTCCGCAAACTTATGTCATTTGTGTTTTGTCTAGAAACAATTTTCGTTAAATATAAAACAGCTGTACTAGGATTTTACTGGAAATAATAACAGTTTACTTTTAGTTGAAGTTTAATTGTTTAAATTGATGTTAAATATTTTAAACAGCTATTGCTCATTTTCTCTCTTTTCCTGTTAACCTGGATTTCAGAGCTGAGGGTAGCAGTAAAATCCAGTCTCGCTTGGAACAACAAACCAGCCGTCTCAGTCAGCAGATGAAGACTAACAGCAGCAGCAGTAGTAACAAGACCTCCACAAACTCAAAGAGTTCTCCTTCCAAAGAAAAGACTTCCCCAGCATCACCAATGGATGATATTGAGAGAGGTAACTGATATCTACTTCTACACTACACGTGCTTTCTGGTTACCATTTTACCATATTTGCGAGGTCAGTGATCTCCCTCTCTGGTTTGTGGTTGCTCTTAATTCATTTTTCTCCTCTTTGATCCTCTTCTACAGAACTGATGGCAGAAGCACGGGTCATGGATCAGCTGGGAAGCAGCAACAGCTCTTCAGACTCTAACAGCTCATCATCCTCCAGCAGTGATGACAGCTCAAGCAGCAGCGATTCAGAGGAGGAAAAGACTCCTGCAGTGCCCTCGGCACCGACCAATCCGAGCATGCCCATCATAAACACCAGCACCAACCCAACAGGCCGCCATCAGGAGAGTGGAGGACTCATGAACACGCTCGGTATGTAGCCTATTTAGCTTTTAATGTGTATGTGAGGAACTCAGATTCTTTTCACTCTCCGTAAAAGAAAGAGTCAGGAAGTCTTCACATGTCCTGAATCCATCTTATTTGTTAAACTCGTTGCAAAGAAGTTTAAAATGTCACGAGTATTCCCTGTTGACTGCATCTTGTGTAATCAGTTGTTTTTTTTGTTGAAGACCACACACGGTAATTCTTATCAATCCAGCAGTGTATAGAAACAACTCAACCTACTCTTTTAAAGAGTTACTTCTCTAACAAGGCCTACATAGCTGGGGCCTCATGCTCTGAGAAGCATATTAAGTGCAGGAAAAGAGAAACAAGCATAAATGAATGTATTAAACTTGCTGTAGATGGACTCACATAGTCTTCCACATAAACAGCTAAAAGTGTCAGACTAGCTGCTGTTTTGGGGTTAAATTTAGTTTCCTTTTCACATAAGGAATAAAGATGTCTCTTTTTTTTTGTGTTTTTGATGAGACACTCACAGATGTAAAACATTGTGGTACATCTTTTCCACTTGCACTTTCTCCACTAAGTCTCTACTAACTTTCACTGGTTCACCACCCAAAGTGGCAAGTTGGCAGGATTGTTTCCTTACTGAATTTCCCTTTGGGATGAATAAAGTTTTTTTTTATTTCATTCATTCATTGCTGATTTAGAGCAGAAATCCCAGGCAAAGCTGTAATCTGGGTCATTTGTCTGCCGTGGTAAATAAGGCTTAAAATCTTGTTGTGAAATTAGTCTACTCTAACAATCTCGAGTACAAGTAGTTTTGACTTCTTACACATGCCTTTCAGTTTTGACTGATTTGTTATGAGTCAGTTTGATGTGTGGAAATATAGCTGTGTCATGGGGAGGGGTTGAAGTTGTGGTAGTAACAGAGGGGAAAGGTGATATGTGTGCAGGGTTATCACACATTCAGTTCATCTCTTTGGCTTGTTACTCTGCTGAATCTGTATCATTGGTGTGAAAGCACACACCGATTGAGAGCATGTGTTTACTAATAAGTTCTCTGATATGTTTTGTTTCATGGCTCCATATACACAAAACCTGTTTATTTTATTCTTTTTACCTTCTACTTGCAGAGAAAGACCTCCAGCTGAGTGACTCGGGCAGTGAAAGCGACTAGAACATATGAAGGTATCGTTATTGAGGAGCAGAGGGGCCAGTCACAGACCTCTTGGTGTCTTGCTTCTGTAACGTGAGACCGTCTGACCTGCATATCCACAATTCTGTGTCACTTCTCTCTTAAACAAAAGTCTAGTTTAACCTTTAGTTTTTTTTTCTTTTATGGACAAAGGTTTGTTAGAAGTATCTTAGTTCAGAGAGCTATGAAGTTATTGTACGAGAAGCCAGGAAAAATCTGGAACATCTCTCTCTAAATACTCTTGCATGGTTAAACTGACCATGGCAATGTGAGGTATCAAATGAAAGTGTCTTCATAAAGTGTACATGGATAATTCTCCTCATCATTTGTCTTAAATCACCTCCTCTATTCATTTTAGTTTAGCAATATTGACAATCATAGTTGCAAATAGTATTAAATATCAGTTAAAAGACTGTATCAGCTGCTAGCTTCTGATCTGAGGCAAAACTCTCACAGATCAATGTTTTTTTTTAACAATCAGCCACATTGTAAATGTAATGACAAACTTCTAGTGTCTTTTGAGTTATAAAATAATTATTTTCTTCAAACTACTTCAATCTTTATTAATATTAAAACATTCTTATCAGCAGAACAAGCATCAAGACATTATCGGTCATAGCTCACTTGTGGTTTTATATGAGCATGAAAAAGTCTCGTACTTGTCTTCTTCAGGTCATTGCTTTCTCCTGAGAAACACATCTCACTTATTTTAGTGGCTAAATTCTCCGCTCTGCTTGCAAAGAGAAAAATAATGATTTCCCTGCAACTTTATAGATAAGAGCAACCACCTATAGGAAAAAGAGGAGCTGAAAGAGATTCTCAGTGGAGCTTTGGTACAATCTGTTGCCTCTACTCCTCTTGGTAATTGTTAACATAAACATGGTGATTTATTACAGCTTTTTAAAGCCAGGTCTCAAATCTCCCACATTGGATGACTGGTGTAGAGTAAAAACATTGTTTTTCTTTGGAGGGGGGCAAAGTAGTACACTAATATTTGGTGGACTCAGGTAGGGTAATGCTTTGTTGCTTTAAACCTGTGATACTTGAATCTAATTATTTATCTTTCCAAATACAGTCAGCAGATAGTGAATTAATTTTATGTTTTGTTTTTTATTCGCAAACTATTAGAAGCACAAATAAGAACAATATAGGTGCATGAAAGCTGCACCTCATTGTGGGTCTTAAAGAATTTCTTGTGCCTTTTTCGTAGTTGCTTCCGGCAGTCATAACAGCCCACAAGCAGAAAGAAGTTATTTAACATTTCTCGTCACAGCTGCCACAAACAGGAAGCAGCTGTTTATGTTCTAACATGTTTGGCAACTGTACAGACTGAACACAACATGAGACTTAAAGTCACGTTGCCTTTGGGTTTGAGAAGTCAGAGTCTATGTGAAACCTTTAGGAGGATGGTGTAAAAAATGTATGCGAAATCTTTGACAATAATTAAAGATTTTAAGTCTTTGTTGTGCTTTTGTACCATTTTGTGCTGTTTTTTCCCCTTATAACTTAAAAATGAGACCGCATGGACATAATTCAGACTATCCTCTAGCTGGCATTGTCGAGGGAAGATATGTAGCAGATGTTTACCATCATGGTTCTGTATGAGGAATGTTAAGATAAGATCACGAGGGGATAAAACGAGGGAAATTCTTTAAAGCTGAAGAGTTTCTGTGCTGAGTTGTTTTTTTCTGTCATCAGGCCCATTTGATGTCAACAATCGCATGCATCATGGTGATTATATTACAGAAAGTACAAGGATGTTATGATCTGAAGAACAAAGACAACTGATTTCAATAAATGTCACGGTCATTTTATTATTACACAAAAAAGGACAAGACGTTATGAGATGATGCATGTACTGCACACTCAAATTACATATGATTAATGGATTACATTTTGATTTACAAAAAAAATATTTCATACAGGAATTTTTCCAATATGAGACAAAAACTGCATTCATGTTTGTTTGGTCTGGGTTTTTTTTTTAATTTGCTACTTCTGTAACTCTTGCATGACAACTGTTTTAAATAGTTTCCATGCAAAGTGCTAAAATATTTTAATTGAGGGGCTCATAATAATGACAAAGTGCATTTATAGCAGCATCACAATCTTTTAATTACATGTTTAAATGTTCCTACATTTGTTTTCACGTTACTGTGGTGGAAGTTGATTCTTGCTGCTACAATAACAACACAGCAAACCAGAGATATAACTAAGACCACATAGCCTAAAGAAAACAAGGACACATTGATCATGTGCACGGCTGAAACACGGTCAAGCCAGCCGGGTAACTGTGCGCATGTATATTATGTACTACGGTAAAACAATTTCAGGTGATCTAGATTAGATTAGATTAGACTTTATTATCTCACAGTGGAGAAATTCACTCGTTACAGCAGCTCTTGTTATAGAGTAAGGTGCAGAAGACAGAATAAGGTGAACATGCATCACAGCAGGAAGGTGCAATAAAAATTATTTACAGTATAAATTATTTACAGTGAATCTACATGTGTTAAAAAGGTTTTCTTATTCATCAAAAACTGTTGTGGTGACAAACTGTATTTCCAGTGACTGTGTGGGAAAATATTTTATGGCATAAGTAATGTTTTTTTACATATTATTGTCCTGAATTGATGACTTAAACTTTCAGCTGTTAAGGGGTAGAAATAAATTATTTTTACTACCCTGCTTTCAAAAGTGACCCTATATTTTGACTTGACTGTTGTTCAAAAGGAACCCATCTATCACCAGGCTATAGGGTACATGTAGAATAATAATAAGTAATAAGTAAGCAATAATAATTTGAAATGTGTTGTAAAACTGTATCAAATACTTAAAAAAAATAAAAGATACATTATAATTTATCTTTTAAAAAATACTAAAAGTTTTATAACATATTTCAAATTATTATTACTAAAATATTCTACAGTAACAACATTTAAATCAAATTATATTTTTACCTAAAACAGCCCACTTTTGTCGTAATACACCATAAAGACGTGCACACAGATTTTCCCGCACAGTAAAGTACGGCTGTTTTGACCCTGTGTTTTCCAATGACGGATCATTTAACCGCAGTTAAATATCTAAAATTAATTCGGGCTTTTATTTAGTAGTCAGGGCTTCTCTTGTTCTTTTCTTTATGTTGAAATTATTCTTCTAACTACAGCCTGCGCTTTGTGGGCTTTAGTATGCGCAGTATCAAAGTCCAGTTTTGCGAACAAGGAACCATTATTATTTCCAGCCGACACACGGAGCGGGACAGAAACGCTGCTGTGGACTTTAACGCCACAAAGCGGACTCTTTTTTTATGGAAAAGATGTGGAGGAAGTGTCTGGTGAACACTGGTTTTCTAGTGAACCGTCAGCAACATAAAGCGACCGAGAAAGCCTCGGTGGTCCTGGGTGCAGCTCATCATGGGGACATCCGCCGTCGCGAGACCTCTTCCACCAGCACCGTGATGGGTGTAAACAAACAGAAAACTATAGATGATTTAGGTGGACCGAGTTTCACGACTACCTTATACTGGCTGTTTGTTAAAGGCTATTTCCAAACTACGCAGCAAATGCAAGTAAGTTTCACGGTTTGAACAGTAGTAAACCCTTAAGTCATTCTCTGACCCTGAAAGCTGATAAGGCAGGGCAAGTTTATTTATACAGCACCTTTCATGTACAGGATAGCTCAAAGTGCTTTACATGGAAACAGAAAATCATAAAAAAAAGATAATTAAATGTAACTATAAAGAAAAAAGAAAATCTAAGGGTCAACTAGAGTCTGTTTACCCAGAATATGTCCAAGTTGTGGTTTATGTGCAGTGCATCTGGGCTCTGATGACAAGATAACGATGATTAAACTAAGGACATGGCTTGTAACAGCCAGAATGTAAGAGACAAAGTTTGGCTATTAACATGTCAAACAGGCTACTAATAAACAAATCCTGTACCTGTGCAGCAGAGTGAAACAGGAACTCCGTTCCTCTTAGTGGAGCATGAGATAAATGTTTCCTAAAGGTGTCCTGGAGCTATTATAAGTAATACATATACTTATATTTGGGGTATTGCAGGATTTTTGTTAATAAATTTGATACTTAATTGTCCATAATTATTACCTGCATCATCAACAGGTAATTTTCCCCTATGTGAACATTTATAGTTAGGCTGCAACCTAAATGATAACCCTTTAACTCACAGCATTTGTTCACAGATTGAGCACAAGAAAATCTATGGTCCCCTCTGGAGGTCTAAATACGGCCCTCTGGTTGTGGTGAACGTGGCCAGTGCTGAGCTTATAGAAGAGGTTCTGAGGCAGGAAGGTCGACATCCGCTACGAACCGATATGCCTCACTGGAGGGGCTACAGAGAGATGAGGAACCAGGCCCACGGCCCCCTGACAGAGTGAGTGAAATACCCCCACACGTGCCCCAGCTTTACCAGAATGTGTACTGCATTCTGCTTTCAGACAGGTTCTAAGTCTGTATTCACATGAAAATGTTTCTTCAAAGTCTTTTTTTTTAAATAAATTATATTAAGTCTTATCAAAACCTGCTGCATTAAGAAACTCTGAATATTGACCACTTTTGCTGCCAAAATGGCATGAATTAATGATATCTGATATGTAGTATATACAAATAAAATGGACTTGGACGGTGTTGAACAAGCTGAGCAAAGATTATTCAACATTTTATGAACAAGATGCTTATAAAATACAGAGGATACTCCGAGCAAAGAAAGAAAAGCCTCAAGAGAGACCATTTCACCCTACCAGTGTAGATCACAATATCTTTGACTCAGTTCCAAGCTGGGTGTGTACCACTGTTGTCTCATAATTGTGGAACAATGCAGCAGCCTTTAAAAGAAACTCATGAAACTTTAAAATCATAATATTTCCCCATGCTTATGCTTGCAGATCATTGTTGGTGCAAGTAGAGTTCATAAACAAGAGACTGGGTGGCAAGCGATGTGTCTGGGTCTGCTACTCTGTGTGTGTTGCGTATGGGCTTACTGTAGATAACATTTATACCTTCACGCGCCTTTAGGCAGTCTGAAACAGAAAAGGGTTGGCTTTCTTTGGCTGACAAATTGCAGCCCTGTGGTATTCATACAGTCTTGTCAGACTAGTCGTGGCAGCAGCAAGCGGATCGTTAGACATGCTGGTACATGGGGTACAATAAAAACAATCACCAAAAACTTCACCAGTCTACTGCGATAAAATCCCATTACAAGAAACCAGTACATTTTTTCTGTAAGAGGCCCTTTGAGTCCACATGAAGAAAACTTAAAGTAGACTCATACATGTATATTTAATTGTAAAACAGTGAATTCCTGAAACAAATGGCTATGTAGGTTATAGCAAGCACAGTCCAAACAGCACATAAAGAAGAGACGGTTCTCAGCCTACCCCGCCTCTCGCCCGTTGTGAGCTGGGATTGGCTCCAGCCCCCCTCCTTCGCGACCCCGTTCAGGGAACAGTGGTAGAAAATGAATGGATGGAGTTCACAGCCTTTGAATTGTTTCTGTAAATCTGTCTGTGGCACAGACAAAAAGGACTATTTCACTCAGAGGTGGTCCTAGCTTTGCACCCTGGGCCAACCACCCATTCACACACTCAAATTTTAATAGTTGCTAGTTTAGCAAAGCTAAAACAACAAGTTGTCCTCTATATCTAAGTAGCAACATATTAGCAAGAGGATATAAATAGTGTAGAGGCTGCTGTTTCATTACATGCACAGCTAACATCCCTGCATACCTTTATCTTTTGAGGCGTTTCTCCTCTTCTTCTTTCCTTCTCTTTCGGAACTGGGCACCTGATGGTGTCTGTGGTCTTTTTGTCCATGATACACCCTCGACTCGACGTAACATCATCACCTTTACCGTCCGTCAAACAGCCAAGACGGGTGTGAACAAATTCACGTTGACGCAGCAGATTCGTGTCTTTCTTTTACACAACCCAATACATTTAATCATACGTATGTGTTAATTTCATGAAGGAAATATTATTTATTTGGAGGCAACAGTTTGTGTTGGGATCGTAAGATTTTCCAAGAAATTTTAACTATTTTAAATGATCATTGACAGTGAGAATAAAAGGAAATGCTGAAGTCAGATCAGTCTTAAGAATGTGAACTCTTATGAAGATAAACTCAGGCGATTAACCCAAAATTATAACTTATTGTTTAAAATAAAGAGAGAATAACTGAGTACCTTTGGTGTTTGAAGTTCTCTAGTCACTTTTAACTTAAAAGGGGCGTGACCTTTGTGTCACATGCCTGGGAGGTCATTTCCTGACATTGTTTCTGTTTGCAGAGTGGGAGCCAAGTGGCAACGGATCCGTAGCATCTTGAATCCTCGGATGCTGAAGCCTAAACACGTTTCCTCCTACTCGAACATTATCAACGAGGTGGTGACAGACTTCATTGACAGAGTGGCCTGGCTGAGGGAGACCAGTGGACAGGGAGTCATGGTCAATGACCTGACTGGAGAACTCTACAAATTTGCTTTTGAAGGTAATCAGCGATCAAATAAACAGCACGAATCCACTTAATTAGTTTTAGAAACTTAGCTACAGGAACATACTGATATGATCACTTATAAATGGTTTGTTTAGGAAGGAAAATGATATATCTAGCAAGCATATTATACTTCAGTTTTTTTTGTATTTTCTTAAAAAAATTATGTTAATGCATTTGTTTTCCCTGAATTTTCTGTACTATGTCACATTATGCCTGTAAAGTAGTCGGAGAAGATGACATAGAGAAGACCTCTCACACTCGTCGCACTTGTTCTTGACTCATTTATTCATAAAGCTCTACACAAAGTGCTGTACAATATATGTAACACTGCATCAAAAACACACTAAAGTGTGTGTGGAGCATACAGTGTTTCTCAGTCTAGGGCAGGGCTCTTTAACCTGGCCTTGCGATGGCCGCAGTCCAGCAGGTTTTCATTTCACCTTTCAAACACACATGCCTTTTAAAGCCACAATGACTCAGTAATCCAGTCAGGTGTGCTGGAACAGGTGTGCATTGAAAACCTTCAGGACGATGGCCCATGATTTCAATAACCCTCTCCCAAAATATGCTTTTGCCAACTTTTCATTCTTTTTAATCAATAAAAACTACAAACTATTTTACTTGGGATAAAAAGCAGCTGATCTATGTCCTGCGTGTTTTAGATGAGTTCCTGCTCCAACACACCTGATTCAGATTAATGTTCATTACGAGCTGTTTAATGAGCCATTCTTTCAGGTGTGTTCAGAAGCTTTAGCTCATAACATGCTGGGCAGGAAGAGATCCTGAGGATCTGGATTGGGAAACGCTGCTGTTGTCATTTTAGCTGTAAACTTTGTCGCCGTTGCCAAATGCTTTGGCCTTCACAACTGATTAGATACAGCGAGATTACCTGCTAACTGAACATGCTTCTCTCCTGAAGCAAGGCCTGAGACGTTTGGTATTTTAATGCGTAATGTGTAAGTAAGAGTTATAGATGAGTATTAGCTAACATTGTGGAGTTTTTAACTTCTTAAGAGTTTGGGGGGAACAGCTGTTTAACGTGTAAAACCCTCAAACCGGAACATAGCCCGAGGATGAGAGATTTGTGTCTTTAGTGCTGTGTCGAGAATACTCGCAGTGTAATGACCGCTGTTTTCTTCTTCCTGTGATGCATTTGCAGGTCTTAATTCATCATCAGTTGTTTGTGGTTCTTCTTGCTTTTATGTTTAAATCTGATTGAGATGAGGTTACATGATGATTTCAGGATATAATAAGTTATTTACTTTGAAAAACTAGTGTTGTTATTACACGATATTTAATGTTATTATCCATCTGTGCTATGAAGGGCCATCAAATCATGGTTGTGTTGTGTCAGGAAGCTGAGAATTGATATTCTTTGTATTATAAACCAGCCTGTTGTTTTGCATGTTTGAGATCTTAAACACTACTCGCTTTACTTATTTATTCATTTGCAAATCTAATCTTGTCTTTTTATTTGTGAGGCTTATAAATGGTTTTCACTTTTTAGTGAGCATTCAGTTTTTTTGTGAAGTCTTTAGAAAAAGATCAGCTTAACCAGCGAATGTTATTCGTATTACAAACATCTAATTTTGTCTATTAAAGGATTTTCCAAAATAAACTACAAATCAACCCTTCAGGGTTTTTATGAAGGGTACCAAACACAACCAGGTTAGCTTGTTACACTTAACACAGCTGGGTGTTGGCAAAACAAGGGTTTCAAAAACCCAATTTAATAGCAAGTGTTTTATTCCCCCTAATAGTTTGATGCTGAGCTTAATTATATAACAATAGTCGACTGATTGAAGGCAGTTATTGCCTCATAGTGCATTTGTACCTTTTGTCCAGGGCTTTTTTGGAAGACTTGCAGTATTATTTTTTATAAATGAACATGTTTATTAATAAAATTAGATTGGTTATGTATGTTTTCGATTATAAGGAATCATGTAAAAACAGGAATTAGGATTTTTATTACCTTTTATTACCTTACCTAACTCTGGGATGCTCAACAGTCTTTTTTGAGCTATATCAGAAAATTCAATTCAATTCAACTTTATTTATATAGCGCCACTTCATGACAGTGTCATCTCAGGACGCCTCACATCATATTGAGCCAATTCATCAAATAGCCTCGATAAGGGAAACCATAAGATTGCATCGAATCTTGACTTGGATGCAATCCCCATCCTGAGCAAGCATGAGGCGACAGTGGGAAGGAAAACTCCCTTATAAGA
>JBAMHV010000013.1:5084361-5095264 GCA_037177535.1 Pseudomugil gertrudae
CATTCAAAAGAAAAAGCCGCTATCGCCCCCTAGAGTCACAGATTCTGACAGGTCACAGATTTTGCTGTAACACCGGCATCATTTCATCAGCCAGCTAAAACAGAAGACAGTGAACCTGACATGTTTGACGGAGATTTAGCGCCGCTGTTCAATACAGAAACAGAGGATGAGGACTTCAGTGGTTTTGATTAATGACAATTACCGGTAAAAAAAAATAAAAATGTGAAGCACAACCAAAATTAAGCACAACCAAACTCAGTTTTGCTCCTGCTCTTTTTTAAAAAAAAATACACACTTGTATGCTTGTGTGTGTGTGTTGTAAGTGTGTGTGTGGATTGTATATAAAACCCACGCCTGATCAAAATACAGTAACAGCACGCATAAAACTGCGTCTTTTGGTACGGCGCGCCTAGTGGTCGCGAAAATACGGTAAATTTTTCCATCTCAGCTTAGATTTTTGCTTCTATCACATTTTCAGTTTGATTTTATTTATTTCGCCTGAAAGATTAGATTTAATTTACATGTCTTTTTTAATGCAAGCCCATAAATCCCACATTAATCATGTCATTTCTTTGTGTAATTATTTGGCTCACATTGTGCATAAAGTTTAAAGCGCCTGGACCTAACAGGTTAAACAGCTAACTATATTTGCACTTTTTTTTTAACTATAGTCAGTGAGAAGTGTTGACCCATAGTAACTGTCAGATCAGATTCTCATGTTAATCTTCTATTTAATATAGTGAGGAAACATCTCAGACATATGACACTGGTTTGATTCCAGGATTACAGGATAAGTTTTGCTGGTGAGAAGTTGGTAATCGCTGCCAGCTAAAAGGTGTGCCCAAACAAAAGAATCTCCTTTTTGTGTTTTAAGGTGATAAAGCAGTACGAGGTGAGGCCAGACCCAGCTGGAGCAACAGTGAAACCAATCACCAGAACCCTGCTTTGCCCCGCTACGCCGATGAACCTTCAGTTCCTGGAGAGAAGAGCGGAGCAGGCCGAGACGAGAGCAGCTGCGGGAGTTTCTGTGTGAGCCGTTTTAGCATTCGGACAGCGTTGCCCTCCTGTCACCAAGCAGTTGTTTATACAGAGTTCACACCACGAGCGCTGACTGGAATGCACTCTCACTGAAGAGTATTTAGCTGAAGTGTATCTTCATGGAAGTACTAAAAGGTACTTTTTGCTGGTTTTTATTAGCTTCTTAAAGAACTTCTGTTAACTTAATGGAGAAAGCTGCACTTCACCAGCTATCAGATGTATTTGGACATTGACTGCTTGTTTTCTAATCATGCTTTTCCTTCATGGTGGAGCAGTAACCAGATATTTTATCTTCAATTGTAAGTGTCACAACACTCAAACAGATATGGTCTGCTTTCTTGTTATTCCAGACTTGTTGTCCGGACTACATAACCTTTTTATCTGGACAAAACGTCTGGAATTAAATGGTGGTTGAATTTCCATCTGCTCACTATTGTAGCAGAGACTCTGAACATTTGGTCACCATGGGTGTTAATATGAGTTAGTAAGGATGTTTTTGTTAAGTTTAAAAAGCAAACCCGACTTGTCAGAGCAGGATAAAACTTTAAATTTTTGATTCTTAAAGATTTATTTGAACAACAAAAGCAGCACTTAAAGACCCAGCAGACAGGAAAGGAAAGAGCTGTCAAGTCCACAATCCAGAATAGGTCTATTTTATTTGACCTAAAATAGTCTCACTTCTCCTGGAACTATGAAAAGAAGTCCATGTGATCTGTGACCCGTTAAATTTGGTTTGTGTAGCAAAACTACACAATCAGAAAAGACTGGCCCAATGTTTATTTTTGTTTTATACTAAAATACATTTAACACATATTGTCAAAGCTTTCAAAGTTCTAAAAAGGTAAAGGATTACGTGAAATACTAATCTGGTTTGAAATCTTTTGTCATAGCATTTCATCAGGTTATTTAGCACATTGCAAACCAAAAGAACAACAATACCAAACACTGAAATTCTAATACATAGTATTTTGTTTCCAGTAAGCCTCGTTGCTTCTTATCTTATCATTTCAGAAGCAGAAGAATAAATTCTTAAGGATATGCAGCTTCGTTTTGTGCTCAGTTTCAGCGACATGTTGGGACCAGTCTGTGTTGTGGGACAAAAAGTTTATTCTTCCTGGTCAAATCCCTGTAATTAGAGTTAAAAGTCTGTTTTTTATCTTAATTTTAAAGGCAAAATCAAAACAAACTCATCTATAAAAGTTTATACTGAACTATTTCATTCATGTTAAATGAAACCAACATGTGAATCAGTCTGTAACTGGGATAACTGGGATTGTTCTGCCATGTCATCAGCATTTAGCCTTAAGCTCCCAGTAATCACTCATTAAAAATGTTATATAGTTCATAAATATATATATATATATATATATATATATATATATAAAATAATTTTGTAATTCACAAAAAGATCTGTTAACCCAATTAATAAAAGATGGGTCTGTTTTTTTAGAAAACAAACATTAGTTGAGTATTTTGGATATTGATATTATTATTGATATAGATCTGTCAGTATTGTATTAGTTTAGTGTAAACAGACAGATTTTCTGTGTTTGGTTTCATCATTTTATCAAATTATTGACTTTTCATTAAAATGAGTCATTCTAACAACTAAAATGACTCCTGTGTGGACGGCATCATCCCAACAAGAACAGTGAAGACCCTTCATTAATTATTTTTTGTATTTACCAAACTACTACAATTTAAATTTCTCTCTGGGATCAATAAAGTATTTTTCATTTCAAAATGATGATTTCACTCATTATATATAGAAAAGACCTGAGCATCTAGTGTTAAATTAACACCTGAATGTGATATTAATGAGAAATGCATTTTTCTTTTTTTGTATATAAAAATAAAAGTTGATCAAGTTTATAATTTTTTTTAAATAAAGATTTGTTTTTAACCTTGATGCCATCAGTGTAAATGTTGTACAAATATATATGTGTGATGTTTAGTAATAAAAGTGTGTACTTCTAAACATGACATTTTGACCTACATGCACATGGACCCATTGCCCTGCAGCACCCACGCAGGACTGAGAAACCTCATCTGTGCTATTTGCAGCTTTGCAGTTTGAAGTATTTTAGCAGGTGTTTTATTATATTTTAGGCTACACCAAGGGCGGGGTGGGACATGTCCCCCTCACAGTACAAGTTCCTGATAAAAAGAAGGAGTCATTTGTGTTTGGACTACATTTGTATGGTGAAAACACACATGGCGAAGAGGCATTTCTGCATTGTGAGGGAAATATACAATGTTTGCAAGCAGTAAATCACCCTCACGAGAGGGTCCACCCTATCGGTCCACCATGGACACTTACATGTCCCAGTGTCCTTGTGACCAGCATGCTCCCAGCTCTGCCACTGCATCCAGACACTCTGTTCGCTCCATTGCTGAGGTGAGGCAGAGACTCTGGAGGAGACTGTGCTGACTGATTGAACAGAACTAATGATTCATTAATGAGAGGACATACCTGTACTTCCCTTACTGACAGTAAATCTATCCTGGATGAACGATGAGGCACTAGAAACAAACTCAATTTATAATTTATAGACATGTACAGAAAAGAAGCTATTTACCTGGAATGAAGAGGGTTTACTCTGAACACAGATCAGGAATGAGCAGGGTCTGAAGTAAGAAACGTGTTAATAGAAAGATATATCTGATGACAATGAAATAAATATACAGATAAGGTTTAAGTACAGACAAAACATCGTCTGATGTGATCTGAGGCAGGACTACAGGCTCTGAGGGAGGAAAGAAGCAAGACGAACAGAGAGGTTTACCAGGAACGGATAGATTATTGGAAACATGGTTACAATTTCAAGAGCTTAAAAATTGAGATAAAAAAAACTTCTGTGGTAATTCAGAAAGTCAAACACTGTAAAAAAAAAAGAAATAAAACAAAAAAATCATTTTCATATTCTTTCTAACATCGTACGTGTATTATGATCTATAAGTTGTGTCTCATTTAGTCTGACGCTGTTTTGATCCTGGGGATGAGCAAGCATGGAGATGTGTGGACAAGTCAGGCAGGAGACAGAGCCAGAAGGATGCAGATGAGGAACTTTATTTTAACTCAGAGAAACCAGCAACAGAAATAAGAAACTACAGAACTACTAATGACCCACACTGAACTGAAAACCCAGGAAGTATAAATACTAACTAAACCAAACAAGACACAGGTGTAAAGAATGAACAAAGGGCAGGTGAAACTAATTAAACATAAGAAGTGAAGCTGAAACACATACAGACAAAACAGGAACATAAAATAAAACAGGAAACTAAACAAACCAAACACAAACCCTGACAGACCTTTCTGGACCAAAGGCAGTAAGAAAAGTTAAATGCATCATTTAGGTAAAGTTTCTATGTTTTAATGAATCTGGATGCTGTTCACGATGTTTTAGTCCAGGTTAGAAAAATCTAAATATTGTAGTTCTTTTCAGGTCTTTTCAAAAAGACCCACATAAAACATAAAATGACCTGATTTTCATAAATAAAATAATGATTTCACAAATCTGAAACAGTTGTAATCAACCTACACGTTTACAATATTTCAGTATAAGTCTACCAGTGTAGTCTTTAAATCAAATTTAATGTGGGATCGAGACTCATTAAAATGAAGTTAAATGGACCTTTACACATAAAGCAAATCTCAGCATTATTTATTTAAGTGTGTTAAAAACTATTTAGACGAGTGGAAAACAGCTTCAGAAACCAGCTGTTACAGCTGCTGTCTATGAAAAGAGGCCAGTTTGTTCACATTTAAACAATAAAATCAGACCAGCAGGATGGAAATAGAACTTATTGATAAGCCAAGATGTGGGTTTTTAGTGCAATCCACCAGTTCAGTAAACTGTTACAAGAATAACTGCTTGAGCGTTAGTTAAAGTATAACTTATTGAGTTGAAATAATTTAATAACATCTTTGTCCCCTCCTGTTTAAAAATCTGCGCCCCTGTATTACACACTCACTGACACCTGGATGTGCCTATCGAGTGTGTGTGAATGTGGGAATGTGGTGTGGTCAACATAACTGGGAAAGCAATATATCAATAAAAGTCCATTTACCATACTTATCAGCACATTAACGATGTTATGAAACTGCATGTGAGCAGCTGATGATGGCCAAACTGGTCAGAGAGTGTGTGAACCCATTATAGGGGGTCTGTCCTTTGCTCTAAAAGGAGAATCAACCAAAAATGTCTTGATGGGATTAAATAAAGATGTAAAGCTTGTTAAGTGCATGACAGATTTACATTACGGATGTAAGTGTATCTGGTGTGATTATTATTGCTTCCAGCTGCTGCTCTGAAAGCTAAATTTATCATGACACTTTGGTCCACATAATCATTAATGTCACAACAGCAGAATGGCTTGGACTTGTGTAATGTGTTTAAAATGATGACAGGAGGAGCTGCGCACGTGGAAGTCGACTCCAGGAGTCGGTGGATCGACGCCAGGCTTCCCTTAAGTGTGTTTGGGCAAGACAATGAACTTTGCATTACTCTGTGTGTGTGTGTGTGTGTGTGTGTGTGACTTAGTACTTTGTGTGGGTGGCATGACTGGAAAAGTGCTGTAGAAAAATTAGTAAGAAGATACATAAATATCCAGATATGATAAGATTAAATAGAATAATTGTCACTGAATTTGCCCTGCTAGTTTGGACGTGGTAGAAAGTAAATGTGATGTTATGCAGCTTTGTTTCCTCATGCTTTTTTTAGTTGCCTGTCACATGTTTCTCAGTTAAGTGGCCATGCAGGTTTTTTCTGTAGTATTATGGGAAACAAAGTGCAAAAACTCCTGTTTACAGCAGCTAAGCCATCTCCATGACAACAGAGAGAATCTACTGAAAAGCAATGATGCAGCTAATAGCTTGTAGGTGAACCGTGGTGTATAATTGTATGGTTAAACTGCTGCTTTTTGTGCTTAAATGTGCACATCTGGGATAAAACAGGTCGTATTTGTACTGATATGCTAAAAGGGAAAATATACCAAAACTAAATAAGCATTCGGAGAGTGCAGCCCATTACCCAGCCACACAGTCCCCCAGCTTTTCTCACGTTCCAGATCATACTGGCCCGATCCGGAGGATGCTGTTACATTTCATAGAAACTATTATATCCATTTTGCAAGCAATCAGAGCATTTTTCATAAGCGGAAAACAACCCTATCTCGCAATGATAAGGACTACTTTCTGGATCCAGATGGTGATCCGGTTCAGCTTCACATTTTACCCCACGGTTCCCTGTCCCAGATCAGACGGCTCCTGAAAATTTGATCAAAATCTGTTTAACTTTTTGAGTTATTGCTGGCAAAAACATACTCTCCCTGGTGATTTGTCACTGAGAGGCGATTACAGGGGTCTGTCACACACGCTGAGTTCAGTGTTTATTTTACTTCTTTGCTTTTTTGTGGAACTGGACTTTTATGATGATAAACTAAGTGGCAAACAGAAGAATACTGACACCATGCCTCCTCTCCCTGCACCAAGCAGCACTCCAACAGGCCAATTCAGCTCCAAACCAACATATACACACTTCCAGACACACGTTCCTCCCTAAGGGACAGACACATAAAATAATATCCTTACCTCTAAAACTTTATTGACTTTTCTGAATGTGATGATGTGAACTCTTCTTCCACAGCTACCTGCACCTATTAGCTATTTCCATCATCAACAGTGCCCTCCTGAACCACACTACCGTCCAGCAGAGGGCTGACACAGACAGCTATGTCCACTCAGACACGTTTGTGCTCAGTGTAGAATAACAGATTAAACTTTGGACTGTAGGAGGAAACTGGAACACTTAGAGAAAATCTCCATAAGCTCAATGTGCAGAGATGGGTTTGAAATCAGGGTGAAAGTACAAACTTCTGCAGCTCAGTCTGATATTTGTGCTGTCAAACATCCATACATGGCATCTGGTAACTTTCAGGTTTGATCATTTTGAATGAGAAAATAAAGTTAGAAATCTATCTATCTATCTATCTATCTATCTATCTATCAAGCTGCATTCTTTGTGCATAAATGAAAACAAATATATAATATATAGCAGTATCTATTTTGTATGATGTTTGAGTGGACAATGAGGAAAAGATTAGTTAAAAACATTAAGTTTTAGGATTAAAATAGATTGACTGAAATGAACCATGAGGTCATTTATATCACTTATATGACAAATGTTAATCTCTCTGAGTTATTTCGGTGCTGTTCTGCTCATCAGAGACTTTACAAAGAGGATGAGTTATCAGGGTGGAGGCGACTTGGAGGTAGAAATAACCGATCACTCATTCTTTCCTGATGTTTTAACAAAACGTGGAATCATAGATGAATCAAGATGAACAGCTTCCTGCACATCCAGGGACGTTCAGGTATCACATGATCCCTCAGGACAAACAGAGCCAACTCCAAATTGTGACTAACTCAACCGCGCGCTCATGACGCGGATCCGCATCGGGGATTAGTGATGCGCTTCGTGTCATCCAGAAGAGAGGCGGCTTGGTCAGCACTCCCACAACATTTCCACCGTGCGTCCTCAGTCAGGGCTGTAACAACGACTCCATTGTGTTACAGAGGGGCCGCGCTGATTCCCAGCAAACTGCAGGACCCCTGATCTGCACATAACCACACTAGATGCCAAATTTGTGAATCTAAATAAGTTTAACTGGGTGACTTGTGAGTGACTCCCCTGCAAAAAGTCTTCCAATCCAAGTCCTGTCTGCCTCCTGAGGTGACAAGTCCACGTTTTACGGTGGAATATTAACTTTAAGGTCTGCATAACGAGCATAAATGATCGCGGCTTTACTTTCGTGCCATCAGAGAGCAGAACAAAGTGGGACGGACTTGGATGTCAGACAGGAGCTCCCGATGCTGCCGTGAAGATCCAAAAAGTTCACCGAAAAAATAAGACAACATGGCGAAGGTAAATGCGGGTCGTTGTGGACCCATATGCTTCTAAGTTTTTCTTTATTGAGGGGGTAATTTAGTTGGAGGAGACTCTGGGGGCGCATGGTGTTTGTTGGCGTGTTTGGCTCGTTGCAACCGTGCGCCACAGAGCCTGATCATTGATGATTAGTCTCTGCTGATTGGGTCTTTAAGGTTCATTCATTGGTGTGATGATGGAACTTTACCCTTCCTGCGTAAAGTTGTGTTTGTTTTTTATTTTGAAAGACAAAAAAAAGCATTTGTTTGTGCCATACATCTATGCAAACAGATCGTCCCAAAATATCACAGAAAAGTTTGTTTTCAGTAAAATACAAAGTATTTGTGCAACATGCTGTGAGTAATTTAACCTGACAATGAGATAACTGTCACCGGTTTGCTCTGACTTATCACTTTGTTTATGTCAAGTGTTCATGATTAATGCGAGTCCCACTGAAGGCTGGTTATCACATGACCCCATAAGGCAAACTGAGTTTTTAATCTATTTAGACTTATAAAATAAATCCTGTATCATTTTAATTTGAAACAAAGTATTAAAATGTGAAAAAAATCACTTTTTAATTTTGGTTCCTCATCCAAATCAAACAAAAACAAAGATAAGGAGCAGTTATCAGTTTTTGTGCACATAACAGACAGATAATGGGTGCTCATGCTCCAATTCAGTTTTTGATTGTCATTTGGGGCAGCAGTGTGACATCTCAGAGTTTTATTACTGCCAGCATGGACCAGAGCGGGATCTGGATATAATATTTTACCATCTCAATTATTTGTTTGTTCTATTAGTTGGACACCAGTAACTGTCTGATTTTAATAACTGATAATCCACACTAGAATATAAAAATACTATGATCTGTCACACAAGCTTGATGGAAAAAGATTTTAGTAGATATACACATCACCAAAGTTTGATTGAAATAAAATTCATTGGGTCTCCTACAATTAGTGGAGTAGGGTTTATCTATCTTATGTACTTTGCATGTAATTTCTTTCTGTTTGGAAGGTGTTTCATCCTGATGTTGTCACAACTGACAGGGATTGTGCCTCCATATACCAGTCCAAATTTAGCAAATATCCATATCAGCATCACTTTCCCACGCTCTCAAATTGAATAACTACTATGCTGTCTTATAAAGTAACCAATTTAATTTGTAAAAACATTTTCAGGGTTTTATTGTGCAATGCATTGCAATAATGCATGTTACAAAGTTTCACTGTGTTGATATATCAGCAATAGAGGCAAAAATTCTTCCACCATTGTAAAATAGTGCATTCGTACGTATGTTGGACTGTGTGAGAAAGGAGGTATGATGCAGGTGTGTCCCTGGTGTGTCGGTCAGGACACAAGGAATGAAGATTCACACAGGTTTAGGCAGTCCAACGAAGGAACAGCTTCTTTCCGGAAGCTGTGAGGCTGTTGAACTCTGGAGGACCCCTGTAACCCCCTGCTGCATATCATACATGGACATTCACAACACTCTGTATAAATGCAGTTTTTTACACAATGCATTGACATTTTACAGCCCTACTTGTATATATCCATCTTAGTGTGTTATTTTATATTTTACTTATAACTTTTTTATACTTTGTCTTCTTTCTTTTCTATTGTTGTTGTTGGGCTTGCACCTGAGACCAGGGTAATGAATTTCGTTCCAGCACATGTACTTACATGCACTGTATATGCGGCTGTGGCACATGTAGTAGAGCGGGTCATTTCCTAACCAGCAAGTTAGTGGTTCAAATCCCGGCTCTGGCGTCCACATGTCGAAGTGTCCTTTAGCAAGACACTGAACCCCCAGTTGCTCCTGGTGCTGCGTCACTGGTGTGTGAATGTGTCGAATAGTGTTAAAGCGCTTTGAGTGCACTGATGTGTAGAAAAGCGCTATACAAATACAAGACCATATATACGTGCGTTGTAATGACAAAATAAAGAACCTTGAACTTTACTTCTCACACTCAGTCTTGTTACAGCACAGCAACACAATAGGTACACTTTTTAAATCCAGTTTGTTGTCTCTGTGTGTAGGTATGTCTGTGTGTTTGTTTGGTTTCTGGGTTATTTACGCACACACGGCACAATCTCTGATCATTGCAGGATACCACACGTCCATCAGCCAGAATGTTCTATCCTGCACATGCTCATGGAAGTGGCCTTTCTAACAACCATTGTTGCAACAAGTATTATTGTCTCCTCTGGCACATATTTGGTAAAAAACCAAAACCTTCCTTGCTTTCCATGTTTTACACAAGTAACCTCTAACGGAGCACATTCTTTTCACATTTGCTTTCTAATATACTACAAATGATATCTTTGAAGGCTAATTGACAGTTGTAAAAGTCATACAACCAGTTTGACACTGACACAATCACACCTTTCATGCAAACCAAGAACCAAAACAGTTGTCTCATCATCCCAGTTTGCCCTGGAACTTTAGACGCTTCTTGTGCAATTCCTCCTCTTGAGGAAGGCTCTTTTTGGTAAGTGTAGCACTCTGTTTACTAGGACTGAACAACAAGAACTGCGTAAATAAATGACTCCCCTCCTCCCAAAGTCAAACTATAATGATTAAAACTGGTAAAGAACTGAAAAAAACAAAAAAACAGGTGACTGTTATTTAAACTGAGAATGGTATGCCTAATGTTGGAAGCATGGGTTGTCATTTAGTCAGCAGGGAGCGACCGAATCTTGTTGCTATGGCACTGTAAGCCATGACAACGAGACCGGTAGAATAAGTCATCCGACTGATGTTTGTAGTTTTACCAGTATGAGATGCTGACATCAGGGTTTTCCCATGTTTCCAACAGGAACTAAATAAAATATGCTACACTGAGAATAAACTAGAATGAGCTTCCAAAGCAGGGTGGCCGGTGTCTCCCTTAGAGATAGGGTGAGAAGCTCGGCCATCCGGGAGGGACTCA
>JBAMHV010000013.1:5103980-5115481 GCA_037177535.1 Pseudomugil gertrudae
AAAACCAAAGAATCGGTGCCTAATCTGGCTCTGACTCCGAACTAGAACGGGAACCAGCCTGGTGGAAAAACCCCCTTATTGGCTCAGCAGTCAGTCCTTGTAGTTCTTGTGGAGTTTGTGGATGTAATGCATGACGAGCTTCACACTATACTTTTACATACGAATCTGCAATGTTTTTGTAGATTCAGAAGTTACAGTAATTATAATCCAGAAACAAATCATCTGTGTAAACGTTTTTTATGTGTTAATGATGAATCTATAGATACTCTATGAGTACAAACTCCAGTGACTTTTGGTGTTACAGGACACTGCACCTTTTGTCTGTTCAGCTGGAAAAACATTGTAAATCCAAACTGAATTATCTCACTAATGCATCCTCGTGTAAGAAATTTAGCACAGCACGTAGCTGACATTGAACCTAACCTTATCTTAGAGCATGCACGCATATTTTAACAAACCCGACTCTACAGTTCTTCTCATGCATTATTGTTTTTAGTTTCAGAAATCCACCATGAACACATTCCACCAGTTTAAAAGAAAGAAAACCAGATCAAATCAGCTGCTAGGAGACCTTCCACATTAATGATGCTGGTAGAGGTTTCCCCGTGGATCCCCATGGAGTCTGTCGCTTGGTCCAGATGAGATTTATCTCATGTGGAAACAGCAAATTGACCCTTAGCTGTTCAGTAATGGAAAGTTTGCATGGTGCTTTATGGCTGTGTTTCTTCTTTACTGGCATGGAGTAATCAAATCTTTAAGGGCTCTAAAGTTAGACAAAGCTTATAGGATGGTGTCAGCGGTCCTGCGTTTTACCGCTTTACTACTCCAACTCAAACTTCTCAGCCAATACTGATAAGTTATAGCTTTTGTTTAATGTCCATATTCTAAAAGAACCTGCTGTATTTCTACAAACCGCTTCAGCAGGATGAGGCAATCGGTGGAAGCTACTACAGTTAACACATTAGCACTGTTGCACTTATATAAAAGACTTCCGTGTGTATGGGATTAATTTAGTCATATTTACTTTGTAGTGCAGCCAGGACAGATAAACCGTCTACATGTTAGAGCAAGTACAGTAAAAATATAATTTATTAATTTCCTTATTAAACCTGACTACAAAGCATTCTTGACCTACATGTGTACAACTAAATATTTATTTTATTGGCAATAAAGCTTTTAAATGAATAGATTTATTGTACTGGGCAATAAGAATCCGTACATGCTGTACACAACCAGCCTCCTCTTTTAGCATGCGCTTACAAAATCGAGCTAACTGTCCGTTATTCCCTCCAGCAAACACTCAACACAACTGTCTGATTGTAGGAAACTTTAACATTTCTGATTTTCTTTGTCCCACCCATTATTATTCTTTTTAAAATAAGGTGAAGCCAAAAAAAAAAAGTCAGAAAATGCAAACAAACCTTTAAATTCCTTGGAAGATCTTGCATATCTTTAACCAGTTCATTATTAACTAAAAGAAAGCAAAGAAGAACAATCGGGTGGTGAAAAGGTGCTCCTGCTTACAGTGAAGCTGTTTCCTGAAACTTTTTTTTATTTTTTCTAATTTCAGGGTTCCCGCTGGACACTTCAAGCCACCAGAATGAACATGGCTTTCGTAAGAGACTGTTTTTAATGTCCTGTTGTCACAATAAAAAGTGCTGATGGTGTATTTGCACTTTAGATTTTCATCTGATTGTCCTGTAAAACACATCATAGCATTGTTTGGGTGTTGCTGCGAATGCTCATTTTGCTCTGATAAATCTTTGTTTATGGTTTTGATAAAACATTAGCTCACTGAGATTGGATGAACTAAGTTAAACTTTAAGTGTCTGACCTGTGTTTGTCCTGTTTTATCACAGGGTTCCTTCACCATTAAGCCTGACCAGATGCAGGTATGTTCAGCTCATTCGGCTTCTGCTCAGTAATGTCGTATTTTTAACAAATCTTCATCAAATCTTTCATATCAAACGACACTTTTAAACCCTTTTGTTTGCATCAGTGTAGCACAGCACGAGTGTGTCTTCTGTGCAGCAACGGTCACATAAGCAATGTCGTGCAATTGCTAAATTTAGTTAATCAGCCTTCGTTATTCACTCAAATACTCTGTTCCCTACATTTTTGCTTTTTAAGACGTCATCCATCCCATCCATTATCTGTACTGCTTATTACATGAATTAGCTGGAGCCTATCCCAGCAATCATTGGTGGGGCTTTTAAGACTGTAAAATGCAAATCCTACCACGTCGGGCACAAAGATAACTTTTAGACAAAGCTGATGTTTTACTATAAAACTATATAATTGCAGCGCTATTAAAAAACAAAATAAAAGCTCATACAATTCACTCCAAGCTATGCTAATAAACTCCAAATGCATGATTAACTCTTTATCACTGTACCTATTTTTGGGGAACTGACTTGAAAATTACACACCCAAAATGAAATTCTAATACATCTGCAACCACAAGGTTTATTAAATACGTTTGCAGTCTGAACATAAGGTGATTAAATAAATAAAGAGGTTTCAAGTTTTAAAAATAAAAGTGTTAGTTCAGATAGTTTAGGCAGCATCTTACGAAATAAAAGTTTAAGTTCTGACAGTTAAGGTGACGTCTTACAAAGTAAAAGTTTTAGTTCAGATAGTTCAGGTAATGTCTGTAAAATGAATATCTTAGTGCAGATTTGCACATTTTTGACAGCATCTCTTCTCGATATTATTCTGTTTTTGAAACGCCTTAAGAGCTTCCTGCTTGTTTGCGTTGTTCATGTAAATATATAAACTGAGCTGAGTAAAAACTTCACAGCACACTTGGAAAGAATTCTGCATCACAACCAGTTTCATTTCCCCTGAAAAAACTATTTTCTCTAATAAATGTCTGTGGGTCATTATAGTTTACAGTTTATGGGCCACAAACTTGTTAAATTGAACAAAAGCTGGAAAGATTTGCTCTTCTGAACCTTTTAAATAGTGTAAATAAAGCCACTGGCATCGTGTGACAGTTCCATAGTGATAAATGTTAATCATTTATGTGTCTGTAAATGTAGAAGTTAGTGTTTTATTAAAACTTTATCTTAAAAAAAATCTATTTTCCTACATAGGACGGGTTGAGTCTTGTCTTTTTTTTTGTTCTTGTCTTTGATTTAAAATGGGGTTACATGGAAAACATGCAACTAGACACATTATGTCCATGTTTTTGACATCCACAATAAACATTATGTAACTCAATACAGATGTTTTACATGGTTAAATGATCCTGTTCTTCCCATGTCAACACTTTTATGACTACTTATCTCCACCATCGTGTCTTTTTGTTCATGATATGCTGAGTAAAACTCCAATCTGTCTTTCTGTGAGCTTTATGATTTCACCAGTTTAAAGAGCTTTTATGGAGTCATTTAAATGCAAGTTTCTTTCCTCCTTGCTGTGTAGGTGCTGAACCCGCTGCTGATCCTTGTCTTTGTGCCCATCTTTGACCTCATTATATATCCACTCGTTGGGCTTTGCAGGATCAACATCACGTGAGTAAAAGCCTGTTGTTTTGGATACTCCCATCTTTATGAATGTTGTGAGGATTTAGGAGGCCTGTTAACTGGTAAAGTCACTCCTATGACTTTGCATTTAGATGTCAGAAATGCTTTATTTTTACTTTTAGGGAAGAGATCAGAAATTACCGGTATACTAATTTGGTGAAATATCTCACCAGTTGACTGGAAGTGGAGAAAAAAACATCTGTTGACACAATAAGGAACAACTTAATAATGTTGCATAGGACCTCTTTTTTCTTTTTAGAACCACCGTGATTCTTTGTGGGATAAATTCATCAAAACATTGAAAACATTTATCAGAGTTTGAGTCCCAAATAACATGATGGAATCACATAGTTGCAGATTTGTCTGCTGTAGATTCATGATGAGAATCTCTCGTTTCACCACATTCAGTGGTGCTTTTCTGGAGTTAGATCTGGTGCCTGTGGTCGTTTGAGTACATTACGTTTGAGTACTATTTGAGTTTTGTTACGTGGTGTATTATCCTGCTAGAAGTTTCCATCAGAAGATGCTACTCTGTCAGCACAGCCAAGGAAAACACTTGACAGTGGTCATAAAGGCTTAGATATGGTGAGCAACGATATTTAATTATGCTGCGGTGTTTGAATGGTTCTTAGTCTGGTACTAAACCATCACCAAAAGTCTGATCTGTTAATTCAAGGTTCATACTGTCATGTTGTTTTTGCTAAATTCTTACCCCACCATCTGAATATCACAGCTTAAATCAAGACGTTTCAGACCAGGCAGATTTTTTTCCCATCTTCTCTTGTCCAGTTCGGGTGATTCTGTATGAAATGTAACCTCAGTTTCCAGTTTTTAGCTGATAGGAATAAGACCAACTGTGGTCTTCTGCTGCTGTAGCCCATTTGCTTCAGGGTTGGACATGTTGCGCATTCAGTTAGTATCCATCACACTTTGACTGGACCCGAGTGGTTAGCAGTGACGTCCTCCTTTTTCTCTTTCTTCCCTTGTTTTGATGGTCAGTTTAAACTACATAAAGTCATCTTGACTCTGTCTACATGCCTAAATGCATGCAGAAATGCTTGTGTGTTTGGCTACAAAGCTATTAGTGATATGTGTTAACAAGGAAGTGACCCTAATGAAGTGAGTGTATATCTATATACTATGTCACAGTGAAAGGATAAAAAAACAGCTGAAAATCTTATTAATTTGACTTATTGTTGACTGTTGGGACTCAGTAGAAATCAGCAGGCTTATTTCATGGTAAAGCTAATCAGTGCTGGAATGGCTGTTCTAGAGCATCAATTCTGCCATTGTGCTACTGAGGGGAAAATCTGGAGAGGTTGAAGTGAAGAGAGGAGCGTGGATGGACAAAGGGCTCTGGACACCAACTTGATGAATAAAAAAGGTTTATTACAAAAAGTTAAACATCAAAAAACAGATCTGCAGCATCTGTGAAGACACCTAAGGCCAATGTGGGAAATCCCACTGAAACTTTGCTGGAGCAGTCTTTTTAAAGACACAGACAAAACCATTCTATAGTTCACTTCTGGACCAATCACAAGACCTCCACGCTTGAATATATGGACCCCGAGGGCCAAGGGGCCTCTCTAACAGGAAACAGACTTATGCAGTGAAAGTTGGTTAGTAATCTGCCTATAGAATATTGAGGATCAAACACTACACTAACACAAAGGAAAAGCATTGGAAAGCAGATGAGGAACTGTGTCAGACTCGACCCAGGAGTTCTCAGGATTACTCAACATGTTGGTGACATCTCAGTCATGAGACTTGTGTCATTTTATGTATAATGACACGTATTTTTTCTCTGGCACGGAAAATGAAGAAGGAAAAAAAAAGGGGGGGGAAATGGCTGAGAGATGAGTTCCAGTCTCCAGATGCCTCCAGAAGAAGTCAGCACGTAACTGTGTGAAGAGGAATCCTTCCTTAAATGTGATGCAGTCACCACAAGATGTTGCAAGTCTGCATCATGAGACATATACGTGATCACGTACATGTGCGCGCCCTTGCTTTGACTGATCATGAATTTTCTCCGCCTTCAGGCCTTTAAGGAAAATGGCTGCAGGCATGATTTTTGCAGCCCTTGCTTTTGGAGCAGCCACACTGGTGGAGATGAACGTAGTGGTACGTTTGACGACCAGTTGCAAATCTTGTTCTTTTCTACAGAAAACCTTTTATATTAACCAAATAATTTACTTTCATTTACACTAACACATCTAATACATACAACTCCAGCTATTTTTTTATGTAAATACTGACAGATATAACTAATCTGATTACACATCCAATAAAACTGGTGATTTCATCATTTTGTGCCAGGGTTTAAATTGTGTGTCTGTTTATATTAGTAGATAAAAGTCTTCCTCATTTTGTCTCATGATAAATCTTATTTATGGTATTTCTATGGTCAGAAAATGGTCTGAAAATGCTGTATCATCCCACTTTATCTGGCAGAAAACAGTGGTGAACCCTGCACCTAAAGAGATGTCACTGCTGCAGATTATCAATGTGGCTGAAAGAAACGTCAGCGTTAAAGTCCACGACAATAACCTGTTTCCAGATCTGATCCCACACCTGCAGGTAACCAGATTGGAGGAAAAATACTTTTTATGCTATTATAGAATAACTGCCTGAAAAATGTCAGGTGTTTTTAATGTGTGGTTGTTTTTTGTTATTTCTTTTCTTTTTTAAACCAGGAGTCTTGAATTCTGGTCCTCCGGCATCACGGTCCTGCAGGTTTTAGGTGCTTTCCTGTTCCAACAAGCCTGATTCAGACGAAGTGGATCCAACAGCTTTTTGAAATGTCTAAAACCTGCAGGACAGCGGTCCCTGAGGACTGTAGTTAGAGATTCCTAATCGTAAACAAGTCAGGATTATACAGTATTTCCAGAGGTTTCCTCTGTTGCTACCAGGTCACTTTACCTGGAAATGTGTCTGTGTGCTCGGACCAGGCAGCATCTGAATAAAGCTGTTTGTTACGTGCCATAGGTGGTGGTGGTGGTCTGAGGTTGGCACTGTAACTATTTAAATAAAAAGTAACCGGGCGCAGAACAGAAACGGGAGCATGGTGGGTTTGAAAAATAATAATTTAAATGTATTAACATACATTTCTGACCTTAAATATCCACACCTGTGCTTAGAGCCGGTGCAAGTAATTAGGAGGTGGAGCTGAAAATGAAATTAAACAGGCCCCTGCCCATAACAGTTTATAAGAAGTTATTTAAAGTTAGCCCAACAGATCAGATCAGTAATATTCATATAAACCTTCAGTGTATTGTTGAGAAATCTCTTTAGCTCTGCACATACTTTTGTAACAAAAAAGGATTATTTTTTTAATAACCCTCTAAATGTGACAATTACTGTACATGAGGACCAAAAAATCTCAGGAATAACAAATTTGTAATGTGTTTATCGAAATATTGTTAAAATAAAATGAATGCTGTCTTATTTGGCTCGGATAGTGAGTGATGTTTTATTTCAGAACTACATTATTTCATTTGCTAACTCAATCGGAGCATCATCTCTCTGTGTCTTTGTTGCAGGACCCACCAAAATATGAGACGGTTTCACTCGATGCTCCTATGAAGCACGTGAATATTGAAGTCACTTCTGGTGGAACCACTTATATGTGCACTGAGATATTTGAACAGGAAGAAGCCTACAGTCTCATCCTATACAGTGAAAAAACTCAAATTAAGTGCAAACTGGTGAGTGTCCCTACAAATAAATTGCACATTTTCAGTGTTTAACACAGAATTGCAATGAGCAATTCAGGGCTAAATAAGCTAGAATTAAACTTTTGATACCTTAATGCCAATACAGCTTTATAGCCTGATAAATACTAGAAGGATTCTTTTTAAAGTTGTCAAAATAAGTGTGAAGTGTATCTATTGTCTATAGTGCATGTCAAAATTTGTTGACTACAACTGAATTTGGTCAGTAAACGATACCTGCAGGGTTTATAGTTTGTTCCACGTGTTTTACACAAAACCTGTTTGTTTCTGTTGGTTTTAAGAAGTTAATATAATGTCCACCTTGCTCCATTATCTTGTAATATTCAAATTATTATGGCATCACTGTAGATTTTTCCATGATCATGTTGAAGATGGGTATAAAACTGAAGGAAAAAACCTTCAAGAAAGGCTGAAATTTCTAATTAAACCTGACGCAATTAAATAATAACAAAAGATTTCACATTACGGTGGGTTTATTAAAAAAAAAAATCGTGTTTTTCTCATGAACATCTCATCAGCTAACAAAACACCACCATACATTTTTAAACAATGCTGTTAAAGGTCCAATAACATTGTCTTCTAATATTTTTACCCCGAATTTGGCCTTAATTTCATCCATTCTAACAGAGAATGGGATGTTTTTATCATGTAAAGCACCTTGTGTTGCCTTTGGCATGAACAGTACTTCATAAAGTTTGATTTGAGGAAGAACATTTTGGTTTTTTTTTTAAAGATCTGAGCAGAAAATCAATTAAACCAGTGAAGAAACAGAAACAGAGTGGAAGTAGAAACATCCTTTCTAATGAGACCCTGCTTCACCCTATACACCAGAGATTTAGCCTGAGAGACATGACTTCCACAGTTTTTAATCACTTTTACAGGTTTTAATCAGAAAGGACCTAAAACATGGGGAAAAAACCTCCATATCTTTTCAAACATTGAAGAGTTTAGAATAAAGGACACAAATACAGTCTGACTTCTGTGTGAATGAGGATCCTCCTCACTGACAATAAAAAACTGAATGAGAAAAATCCTTTTCGTGGCCTCAGAAGAAATATTCTACTTAAACAATACACTTGCATTTGAGCAAAAACTGAAAGGATTAACAAAGATAATTTCTTTAGTGAAACTGCTTGAACAACTTTTTTAAAATAATTTTTCTGCTTTTAAATCATTCAGGTGAAGGACTACATAGCAAAAAATGAAGATGGGAATCCTAATGTGCGGTAAAATGCTTTTATTATTACAGTTAAGCTTTTTACCAGCATGGAAACTACTGGGATCAATTTTTTCTTTCTACATTTTGAGAGTGATAAGTTCTCCTGTTTTAAATCTAACAGGTTCTTAAACACCCGACCTGAAGCCATAGAAGTAACAGTTGGAAAATTGGATTTCCTGGCCCCCCCTGTTTACAGCATGTCCAGTAACGACAGTGTGAATCGGGGAGAGTGAGTACATCGGGGGCAAAAAATCCTGGAGCCACTGAGACACACATTGGTCAAAATCACAGTTTTATTTGGAAGGTTTTATGCTCCTAAAGGGAAAAATATTCATGTGTAAATAAAGAGATATTTACTTCATTTTGAAGTAATATTCCTTTTCATGTAAATTAAATTAGAAGTTTGTCATTATGTCTGTGTTTGTTGTAATGTACAAACACCAAGCGTGAACTAGAAACCGGTTCACTAAAAAAACAAAACCTCTGAGTCCCATTTACCTAATGTTAAATCTAGTTTAACTTTTTCTGGCTTATTTTTCTTTTCCCTGACACCTTTCCATCCTTTGTGCAGATACACAGCAACACTCTGCAGCCCACCATCAGAAAAGTGCTCCGACATCAACCTGGGCCTGCTGGACTTCGGAGCCTCCTACACGTTCATTCTCATCGAGGTCAGGATACTTCCTTTTATAAAGTGATGTTATTAAATATGATCTCACCAGACGTACGAAGGACTCATCGGTGTGTGTGCTTTGTTAGGAATCAGGTAAAATTGTGGCCGAAAAGATGGAAGATGTGAAAGCCAACAACGTGCACATTGCCTGGCAGATCCCCCAGTATGTCCTAATAACTTGTGGAGAGGTCATGTTCTCCATCACCGGCCTGGAGTTCTCCTACTCACAGGTTTGCCACGATGCTCTCTAACGACATTTTAACAGCTGACAGAATTAAACACCACGTGTAGGAATGAAAATACTTCCTGCTTTAAAGAGGACAGCAGCTGCTGTTTACTTGCATTAATTAGTACCGTAACATTAACCCAGTCTGAATGTGGGCTACAAAATAAAAGCAGAAGGTTAACACAAAACAAAGCAGTTTTCAATTTGACCACTAAATGGCACAATATTAAAAAATACCTCCTCTTCTGTAGTCAGAATGAACAGCGTCATTAAAAACATGGCTGGATGTGCCAAACTGCAAGAGGAACATGTGTGAGGTGATAAAGAAAAGTCTCTCTGACGTGTATACCAGCAACATCGATAATAAAATTTAGCACCATTAATAGAAACGGTTATTTAAGCTGAATATATTTTGCACTACCGTAAGAAGATATGGATAGATGAATGGATAGATTTGAATGAGCAAGTCAAAGACAAAAAGATTAAATCAATATTAAAATATTCTAAGTGAACCAGAGAGGTGACGCCTCGATCGCAGCTGCAAAGACGAGACTTGTTCAAATGGATTTCAGAGATAAATTTATTACATTATTTTCACACATTCATATTTAGGATCTGTAGAACATACCGAGTCCAAACACTTTTATAAGATTTGTTGGTAAAGAGCCCTTGAATTTGATAATGTGAGTCTGAAGCACATTGCTTCATCTTAAGGACGCCCCAATCTCCTGCTAACAAAAAGTTCTCACATTTAAGTGTCACAAATGTCTTTTTTAGGCCCCGAACAACATGAAATCAGTCCTGCAGGCCGCCTGGCTGCTCACAGTTGCATTTGGAAATGTGATTGTGCTTATTGTGGCTGAAGGGGCAGGTCTGGAGCAGGTATGTTTTTTTTTTGGGAACATTATGAGGGAAATAAAACCAAACAAATCCTTTTTCTACTAAAATCTTTCACTATGTTCTCAGTGGAAAGAGTTCCTGCTGTTTGCTGGTCTGCTGCTGGGTGTCTGCATCATCTTCTCCATCATGACCTGCTTCTACACCTACGTCGACCCTGAGCAATTGGACAAGAAGTACTTTGAGGACTTAAAGAAAGACGACGATGACACCGAGAAGAAAAATGAAGACATACAGCTGAATAAAACGGGGAAGAGCACCAGACTGTAATCTCACCATTACGTTCTCCGTTTTAAAATGATAAAAAACACAGAGCTCTGGTCACGAGATTTACTGCTTTTAATGTCCAGTATTTGACATCTCGACAATGTATTTTATGTGCTTGCAACACTTTGATCGCATTAGAGCTTAACTGTACAGGAAGTGTTAGAATTTGTGTGGATGACATGAAAAGATTAAATGTTTCAGTGATTTCTTTTCATCAGTGTGATCAATAGTATTATTACAGATGTTAATGTTTAAACTTTTTCCTTATTAATGCCATCTCAACATGCTGTGTGCCAATCATGAATGAATGATCATAAGCTGTCTGTAACTATGCTATCCAGGGCTACGCTGTGGTGTTTGCAGAAAATGTCCTCTGATCTAGCATCATGAATATCCAGAAGAGTTCGATTTGCAAATATAAGCTGATCTGAAATCAGTGTCGACCTCCGTGGCTGCACGGGAGTCTGACTATAAAGCCCTAAAAACATATCACACTTTTACCATATAGCAGTATTAAAATAAAGGCTTTAAAGTGTCTTGATGTAATTTATTTTTTTGAGAATTTTAGACAAACTTAGACATCATTTTTTAAGTATGTTGAGATTAAAAAGCACCTTGATTTAAACTAAAGTACAAATACTATGAATTTTAATCAACTATGGTGTGAACGTGCATGTAAATAAACACTTTGTACAGTAGAGTAAACAGCTGGCAGGCTTTAAATAGATTCACACAGTACAGGAGGCAAAACAAGTACCGAAGTGATGTCTGCTAAATCTTTTTTCTTTTTATTAAGCCAGATTTATTTTGTTCCAACTGGGATAAAAAGGTAGCGCCTCTTTCTTTAACCATCACAGAATAGTGACTTATTTACGGCACTCAAAAGGTCACACAGTCCTGGATGTTTCAGATACTCCCCTGCTCCACCACACCTGATTCTAATGAAATGGATGCAACCTAA
>JBAMHV010000013.1:5115581-5129796 GCA_037177535.1 Pseudomugil gertrudae
AGGTCACACAGTCCTGGATGTTTCAGATACTCCCCTGCTCCACCACACCTGATTCTAATGAAATGGATGCAACCTAATATCCCTGCACCTTGTATCTTTCAGAGAACGTCCGAATTTTTCTGTTTCACAACTGCAACCTTTTAGAAAAGGTGCTTTACCTTTAAAAAATTAGGCTTGGCTTGTTGTGTTTATTCTGGTTTACTGGAACAGAACTTACAGATTATTAATAAGGTGAATTTTATTATAGTGATAACTCAGATGGTGACGTGAGGAGGCTCTACTGAGGCGCTTTTTATGTTCCGTGTGCTCAAAGAGGCTAAATTACAGCTACAGACCTGGGTTATGGCGTTTTAACGTATTTAGTGATTTCTACTCTGGTGTAAATCCTGCTACTCCCCATAAAAAATCCTGTAAATAAACCTACTTTAAACCCATCCATCATAACAAAGATGAAACTCTGCATCACATGAAGCTTATAAAAGACGACTTATTATGCCCATCCTCTTCTTCCTTTCAAACGTGTGACCAGCTGCAGCCAAATATCCAGACAAATTTCACTTATTCTCACTAATCCAATATTCATTCATCCCCAAACCATCATGATCTGCCTCCTGTAGCTGCTCAGAGACCATTCCCATAACTAAATGACAGAGAAACATTACACAGAAAACAAATGTATCTCTCCCTGGAATATCATCTTGAATAATTCGGTTTATTAGCATACTAACTTCATTGGGGGTGGTCATTTTTCCTATTCTGGAAGCACCAAACGGGATTAGCATGTGGAGAACAACAAAATAAGGAAACATCAAGACCACTTGATGGTGTCATTAATCTCATGGTTATTTTCTCACATCTGTGGCTCATGCTTAAAGTACCTTGTGGATTTGGATGATCTGCAGCTAGAAATCATTGTTCTTGGTCTTTCACTGCGTATATTTTGTGTGAATGTTGACCTCCTTGGTGCTTTTCCAGTAGAAGCTCAGTAACACGACTGATGACATCAGGATGCACCAGACAGTTTAACAGGTCATTGGTTGTAATGGCTGTGTGTCTTGATTCCTTATTATCCTCTGAGGGGTGCTCAGATGGTCCATCTGCATTGTCACATGCTTTACACCATGTTAAACCATGTTCACATGCACGTTGGCCCAAACCGGTAGCGTCAGCTCCCGCTGAGCTAACAAAGCAATGAGATGTGGCAGCACAGTTCCTGGAAGAGTCCATCTCTACATCCTTTGAGGTCATCTTCCTCGGTACGTTTTGTGGAGAACTCACGGGTATTAGATGTGGTCCAAACGGAATGAGAAAGGACTCAGAATTCCCGATGTCTGTTTTAATTTGTCCACTTGAGTCCCGCTTGACTGGATGAGCGGCTCCGAAGTCCTGGGTCAGCTTGCCATGGGAGAGCTTCCTCTTTTTATGAGCACATGCCATCACTGCCAGGTTCAGATACTGAATGTTTTCATTATGGGATACATTTCCTTCCTGAAAAAACAAAAATAATTAAAGATCATTAAAAAAGAAGCACATTTCATTTAAGCATTTCACATTTGAGCACTGCTTAAAGAGAAGTGTGTAATGTTTGTATTTCAACGTGAAATTTGAATAAAAAATACATTTATGCAAATTAAGCACCGTGGCTTCGCAGGCCTTGGCTGGGGGAGGTTTAAACTGTGGGCTTCCTGTGGGGAGTTTGCATGTTTTCTCCAGGTACTCTGACTTCCTCCAATGTCAAAAGACATGCATGATAAGGTATCAATTCCCAGATGTAAGTTAATTTGGATAAAAGTGTCTGCTGAATGACTAAAGAGGTGGAATGAATAGATCTTGAAGGGAGAAGCTTTCTGCATGTAGGAACTAATACACAGAGAACAAAGAGGTGAGAGGGACATGTGATGAAAACATGAAAGCAACACCAGAATGTAATCAAGCTCTTAAAGGTCTGTGTCAGACAAATTTATTACAGTGTGTTGTGAGACATTTTTATGCTGACTCATACTTCTAAGATTATCTGTTTTCCATACTAAGTTGATGGATGATTGCTGTGCAAATGAAGTCTTAGATTGCATGTGAAGTCCTTTGTTGAATACTTTTGTAAATGAAGTTCTTATCACGATCAGTTTCATTATGACTCAAAAAGCCCTTATTGTTAAGTTCCTGATATGTAATTCTATTTAACTACAAGCCTGGGTGTAGTTATGTCCATCCTGCAAAGCCATACGATCATATATACACGTGTGAAAAAAATAACGCTCCTCTGGAAGTCCTTGTGTAATGCAAGCATCAGAGTCATAAACCGTTACCTCAGTGGGGTTGAGCCAGTCATCCGTGTTGTCATCACTCTTCGTGCCTTTAATTGCCCAAACGACTGTCTTGGTCACAGCCTCACTAACTCTTGCAACGTCATCCGCTTCCTGTGCAGGAGCAGAGACACACATGAGACTGAGGGTTGCATATCACCGCAATTAAACTAAATGACAGTAATATGGTCTCAGGGTTTGATGCATGCACAGTTTGTTTTGCATGTGACCTTACGCAGTAACACTTTGAGTAACCCCTCACCCCCCCCTTACGCAGCACACTCCTTCTGCACACGCTCATCATACCAACAGGGAATCGTTTACTACAGAGCTTGTTTAAATAAGAGCACTAATCACAGTTAGAATCAACACGAGAAAGAGTTTTTTTAAGTCAATTGTGCTGCATCCTGTCAAGCATTATTCATACCAGTCAAAAGTTTGGACACAATTTCCCATTAGATTAAAAGAAAAAACTGAGTCCAAACCTTCAACTGGTAGTGTAAGTAACAGTCTGGAGGTTGAAAACCTCAGGATAGAAGAGAAATGTGATAATGGGTGCTTACCAACTCAATCCAGGAGTTGACACTGACAGTGATGGGATCCACTGACTCCACATAGTGCCACCAGTGTCTTGGGACATAAAGTACCTGTGTACGAAGATTCAAAGAGGTTCAACAACAAGACTGGAGTGCAATACTGTCTATGAGGGTTAAAAATAATCTGGACTGCACCAGATGTTCCACAAGATGGCAGCATATGCCATCTCTTTCCCTTTTTAAAGGTCTATCAATTCATAAAGCGACTCTATTAAAAAAAGGAAATGGCTTATTGATTCCAGACCTCTGCCATAGTCCTGATTCATTGGTGGCCTATGGTCTGAAAAGACAAGAGGAAAGATCTCTCCTTCAATAAGATTTGCTGAGGGGAAGTCATCTTGTAAGAGACAGCTGATGGTACAAAAACTATCCTTCATGTAAACAGAAGCCAATCAGAACACAGCAGCGGTCAGCCCCAAGACAACACCATGTAGTCTGGTCGCAATAATGGCTGCAAGAATTTAATGGCATTTATAAAGCTGCAGCTGTGGACGCACTGAGTAGGAGGAGGATGATGTCGAAGGAACAAAAATCAGGAAGGGCATTCAGACTGGACAGGTTGAGAGAAAACAAGGAGTTGTAGAGCCTTGTTTATTTATAGATGATATAGATATTACAAGCAGTCAACCAACCTGTTTCCACAAACTGAGAAAAAAAATTATATATATATATATTTATTTATATATATTTATATATATATATATATATATATATATATGTATGTATAACTGACCCATCCATTGTAATAACACAGGTTTGGGGCATTTTAATCAGAAGATATTTCATTTTAAACAAGTAAAATAAAAAGGCCGGCAGTGACTCTGACCTTAACATCACCTCACAACCAGCCAGGAGTTACGTTACAGCTGGGTTTGGTGTTGTTGGTAGACTTCCACCAATAGAAGCAGACATTGAGAAGAGACTCGTGGCAAAGTTGGCTCTCAGAAAACTGCATACATCTGGAATCTAATCTGAAACAAGGTGAAGGAGGACGGATACAAACACAAGGACTTTCTGATTTAATTTATGACTAAAAGAAGACGCGGATAAATAATCATGAAAGTCAACCTCAGATTTCATGACAGATTAGTTAGAACCCAGAGCTCACGGACTTCTACAGCAGCACAGATGACGGGAACTTGACTCATTTGTCAGCCTGCCGGCATAGACGTGACCCCACTTACGTCTCTCCTGACAGGACATCATGAGTGATGAGCTTACTTTACTACAGCTTTACAACCGACCTTTTTTTTTTAAACATAAAGCCTAGCAGACTGAAGGTGACACGGTAAAACTGTGGAGACATGGTTTTAATTGGCAGACAACTAGGACTGCTGTCGTCATTTACAGCTGGAGGACACCGAGACAAATAAACCCCTCAGCCGTGTCCACTTCTTTTCCATGCAAACAACATCGTAAGAACAATAAAGTTATATTTCATGGTTAATTGCTTCTCTGACGCTGGCAGTTCGTATTGTAGTGGCACAGACTGAACTTCAGTCACTACACAGTTCTCGGATTACCATTGCAATGTCATTAAATGTCTTTAAACTTAAATTCACCGTAATGATTTTAACTTATTTACATGCACAGAAATGTTTATGATCTCAGAAGTCTGGATTTATTCGCGACATTTTCCTCCTGCATCTACAAGCTAAGAAGATAATGGGAGACGCGTTTCCGACCTGTCCGGGCTGCAGAGTGACGACGTGAGCCCCGGCACCCTGGAATGCTGGAAACTTCTTCAGGTCTGGATGAAGAACATCCACCTGGCTGAAGACACTGGACTCCTCGTAGGGGATCCGGGTGGGGTAAAGGTTTGATGTGTCGCCTGGAGGAAAGAGGTGCCAGCGCTTCCTGTGGACACAATGATTAGAGTAAAACAGTGACTTTAGATGAGTGGAAGCAGAGGTAGTGGTTGATGATGTTGCATACTATAAATGTAAGCTGACAGACACCTAATGCATTAATTATAAGCAACAACAAATGAGTAGATGTAACTTTAATAATCCCTTTGGGACGACTCCCTCAGGGAAAATAGATTTTCAGCAGCTTATAAAAAAAATTAGAAGAAATCTTTCTTTTCTTCTATAAACCAAAAACAAAAAATACACTGAAGGATGTTTTTTTGTTAAATGATAAAAAATAATCTAAATAAATATGTTCTTATTACTTAAATCATAAAACGCAGGCAATCAATCTTGTTTGTTCCAATAAAACACATTTATATTTGTTTTTTAACTACTGGCAGCATTTTTTCCTCGTCTGATCCAAAATGGGATAAATGCCACGGGACCAATCAGCACTGTTGTATTTTCACAGATCAGATGGTGTCAAAGAACGTCTTTAACTGGATTTTGTTCCATTTGAGATCAATACCACATGAAAGAAGATGCAGCCCAATTACATGGAGTGAGATATAACTTGGTCTTCAGGAGAACAATAGACAGAGATAAGGAAGACCTTTTTCCTTCCATTTATTGTCTCCCCATATCGAAGCCCTTCCATCTCCTCCTCCTTCTTCTGGTGAGCAGTGCGACAAATGAAATCTTTTCCAGAGATCACAGTCCATGTCAGCAGCTGCAGAAGTTCGGTCCTTCAGCATTACAGAAGAGTAAAGCATCTAACAGGCAGACAACATTCACATATCATATGTGGACATTTTCTGCCTGCTATAAATGCTACACTTAGGTCCACATTGTCGTTTATAGCTTACCTTCATGTAATTTAGGATAAAAAATATGCTAAAATAATAGAATCTAATCTGAATTTAACCAGTAAACCAACATTGTTATGGACATTGTTACGCATTTCATTCAAAGGGTAACTGGAATTTGTTTGCAGCAGTCTGAAAGATAAGAACTCATACACAGACAACTGGATCATTTATTTATCCATTTTCTTCTTCGCTCAGTCTAATTCAGAGAAGCTGGAGCGGATCCCAGCAGTTATTAGGCAAGAGGCAGAGTGCATCCTGGACATGTCACCATTCCATGTACCGGTAGGTAGTTTTGAAACTCCCCCTGCAATGTTCCCTTCAGGCACCTCCTTCTCAGTAAGATTACATTTTCTTGAGGTCCCATTCCTCAACCAGGTGTTGTTGAAGCTCATCAGCAGTGTTGTGTCGATCGCTCTAACACAAAAAGTGAGGCCAAACTGATCCCACGAGTGGTGAATGGGTTGAGGTCTGGCCTCATTCCATCCTCCCCACTCCTGGCTCAGTGCGAGATGAGCGTTGTGATCCCGGAGGACGGAGCTAGGTCCCAGATTATGGCGATGCAGACCTCAATCAGCTCCAGAATCTCATATGTTTAACCTGATGCCAAACAGGTGCCAGTCATACATCTGGTAAATACCTGGCAGCACACTGGGAGCACTGGGATCTGAGAACAAGACCGAATACCACCAGCAGAATACTGCGGCAGATGTCGGAACATTTAGCAGTGTTTCTCAGAAGTACCATCTTTATAGGTTACACCTTGTAAAGATGACAAACCAGACTTTCACATGATGTATGATGCAACAGCAAATATTATTAAAGTGGAGAAATATTCAACCAAACAAAACTTTTCTTACTTTTGGACAGTTTAGTTGTTTGCAGCTTCATTTAGGTTAAAATAACATACTTTTTTTCCATGTTTGTTTTTTTAATTCAGTGAAGAAATTGATTGTTTCATGGTCTTTTTTCAATCTAAAACACGTGTAAATCCAAACACACTGATCCTTCTTACCGTCCTTGGACCTGCAGGACCAGGTTACACCCGTAAGAGTCCAGATGGCACGGTGTGTTTGCCCCCTCTGTGCCGATCCATAAAGTACTCTCTCTGCCGCCGCGCCCCTCAAAACCAAAATCCGACCACTTCACATCCTGCACAAATAGAAACTCTCATTAACCATCATTTAAATCGCAGCTTTACTTCACTGAGGCGACAACAATGACACAATACAAGATGGATAGTTTTTTTTAGCCTTTTACAAATGTCACAGAATTACTTTAAACCAAGAAATGAACCTTTTTATTATTCTATACCAATATAAATAACTCTCTGTGTAAAGAAACAAAGCTACAAGACATGACTGTCATAAGGAAAACTACTGGTCATGTGCCATTGAAGTGCAAAATGCTGCAAACAGACAAAAATCCTGAATAGTGAAGTCAGTATCTAATATGAAAGCAGCTATAGAAATGACAGAGAGGTTAATTTAGTCTCTATATATCTTTTAAAACCCCAGGTGTGCCTGTCTCAAAGGCATCTGTTTCAGTAGGTTATAATTGCAGGTAGAAGCTTAATAAAAATTTAGTGCTGATATAAATGTAAAATAAAGTTTTTGGCGGTAGCAAAAGAAAGGATGGCACTTTTATGTTATTACCTCACAATGGAGAACAATAACTGCTAATATAAATTAGCTGTAGGGAGAAGCTTCAGATTTTTTTCCATATATTTTTATTTTAAGTTTCAGAATTTCTATTTATTTATTTTAACATTGCCTCTTAAAGTATTTCCTCCCATCTGCTTGTTCTGTAAATGAGCAAAATGTTTTTTTATACATGTTATCATAAAAAATCATGACAGAAAAGAACTCTGCTACAACAAACTTTGACTCAGGATACAGTAAATGTACATTAACAAGCATAAAGCAGCATGAGTACCTCGAACATGGCAGGCTCGTCTAGAAAGAGCAATGCGATGTATTTGTAATCAGCATAAGCCCAATAATCTGAGTAGGGGTATTCAGCAAAGGGTCCCACATTCGTCTGACCCCGAGTCCAGCTGAGAAACTGAGCCATTCTGGCCTCCACATAGGAACACTGGGTTTCAAACAGAGGAGCTAAAGAGCAGGAGAAAATGACAAAGCACATGTCAGAGAAAATATGCCTTATTAAAACAAGTTTAACAGCACTGGATGTGATTAGAAGTAGATGTTTAACAACCATTAGTTACAATGATAACACAGTGGTTAAAGGGATCATATTTACAGCTCATTTCAGCTCTTACAATGAAAACAGATTAGCTATAAACCTAACTGGCAAGATTTCATCTGAAGACATGCTCTACGTAACCCACTGAGACATTTAACATTTGCAAACCTCCATGGTAGAAAACTACAACTCTGCTTCCAAAGTGGTGACTCTGTGTGAAAAGTTAATAAAAACAGAATAAAATTATTCTATGCAAATCATTTAATTACTTTGATTAAAAATTATACATTTAATATATATTTTTTATATATTTAAATATTCATATATATTATGTTTATATTTTTTAAATCAATTAAAATATATCAGTATCAATGTCAAGACAGATACAAGATGGTTTCTCTGCACTTCTGATTTTATATATATATATAGAGGGGCAGCTGCTACTGGTGAAAAGACCGGGTGTTGGAATCTATGGCTGATGCCATCTTCAGCGCACTGACCAGCAATAAATACCTGTGCAGTCAGAGGAAAAGTTGAGGAAAAGCCGAAACTGAAAACATCAAGCAGTTTGCTGTCAACTACAACAGACTGGGAGCTGCAATCTCCTCGAGCCCAGATGTGGCGCTAACATATGCCTCTTTTAAGCAAGTCCTCTTAGTTGAGCTGTCTCCTGGAAAGACCGCATGGAAGAAGACAACGAATGCAAGCAGTTCAAACACCAACAACTAGTCAGATGAAAGGCTGGAAAGCCAGCTGCAGGGTGTTGAGCCTTTGCTATTTGCTCCCTCTGCAGGATCTACGCCCTTCGTGGCATAAAGAGAGTCACCAAGTCTACCACAGAGCCTACAGAAAAGAGCCTCTAGGTGGATATGGATCAAAATGTCCCAATGCTACCTGGGCACAAGTTGGATAGCCATCAACCCTGGATGGTTGCAAGAATGAGGGTGCACTCGATGACCTCAGAACATCAAAGATAATCTGCTGGGACACTGAAATGTTTCATTGTTCTGAATTTTATCAATATATTTTACCAAGACCACGAAAACACCAAAAGCACCGAATCTCCTATTAATCTGAATCCAGGAAATCTTTAGACAATGCTATATTCTTTTATAATTACATTAGAAAAAGTGCCTTTTTTCTTCTATTCCTTCAAAAACAACATCATCCTGGTAGAAGCCCGAGTATGATATGTGATATTTCCACACTGTGTGTCGAGCTTTACTCTGGATGTTCATATCAGGTGATGAATTACACAGGAGCTGGAGCACAGCTCTGTCAAGATTAATCTTCTGCTTTTACCGTTTGTCTCCTGTTTTCTCCCAAGTCTAAATCGGATGAGTCTGTCACGGAGGCAGCCTGAGAGATGCTCTGTGGTCCAGTGGAGGACAGGCCAATCACAGGTCATGTTCAGGAAAACTGCAGGCTGCTGCAAATGATGCAGAATCCTCTGGGTCTCCTCTGGGCTGAAGGGTTTAATGGGGGTTGTGGCAGCCATAGCCTCCAGTACACACTGATAGCATGTTAGGAAACAAGATAAAGACATAGATTATCTTATCAAAGGCAGATTTAGACTGCTGTGTTTAATTAGCAGTGAGACTTTGGCAGTGCCTCTCATTTGTAGATTTGTCCGTAGATTATCGCAGTGTGCAGCTTTTTATTAAAGCTGTGCAACTATGTGTGTGTTGCATGTTTTTCTCTCAGTGGATCCATCACGAAGAACCTTAGTAAACCATTAGTTATCAATCACTCCAAGCAGACAATTTGCTTAACAGAATGAGGCATCCATCCAAAGTTATCATAAGCCTTTACACACATTTTTAAATGGTAAAACAAACAGTTTCATGGCCTCTTCAGAAAAATTATCAACACACACCAAGCTGCAGTTTGGTAGTCTGAGTAAGTGAAAGTTTACAGTGTGTAAGTAATAATTTAGACAGGATTTGACCAGCCTAAAGAATATGGTTTAACATTAGGACCTAGTCTATTGTGGTTTATAAAGAAATAATGGAGGGTTAAAAAATAACTCTTGATTTTGTCTCTTTTCACTTGGATCTGGTGTTTTGTGGTTTTAATCCCCCAAAACCGTGAATTGATCTTTTTCTGTGTTTCCACGAGTTGTAGAAACATAAGCGTCCCATGCTGGAAGCAGTAACATATGTTTACCTCTCATAACCAGACAGACACAACTATTTAGCGTTATGAACTAAAATAATAACTCGGATAAGGTCTTAAATAAATCCTTTTTTAAAACTCAAAGACTACCAGCACCCTAAGCTTGTTTTTGTGAGATAAAGCAGAACTAGTGCTATTAGTTAGCCTCTGTTTATGATCAGTCGTTACTTCCATTATATGATCGAACATTTTCCAGGAAAGCTAACACTGAGCTAACCATAGCTTCGTGGAAACACAACTTACCTTTCACTACACGTGTAGATGACGTTGTGGCGGAAGTAAACAAAACTCACATGACTCTGTACGTTTTCGCTTACTTTTGTTACACTTTCCATGAATCTGCTCCATTTTGGCTCCGTGACCGCTGAAACAGCTTCATTCAGCTTAATGAACTACCGGAACCAAAATGGCTGCTCCAGCACAACAGTTTCGACATCTGACCCATTTCCGTATAGACATGCGCAGTGGGGTAATTTAACAGAAAAGGCTGATGGCTGTTTTCATTTGTGTGAACGACAAAAGCCGAGCTTCACGTTAAATTCCCTTTCCCGTACAAGCGTTTAACTCTAATTCTGGTTTGAACTAACAAAGCGGACTGCTGTTATGGGTGCTGGTTCGAGCACCGAGGCCGAAAGGGAGCCTCTTCTCGTCCCTTCCTACGCCGGGACGAATAACCAGCCAGTAAACAGTCGAGTCTACGGTAGAAGATGGCTGGTTCTGACCCTGTTTTCTTTGCTTGCGTTGATGCAGGGGATGGTATGGAACTTCTGGGGTCCTATTCAGAACTCGGCCGCTCATGCTTATGGATTCACCAAATCTGATATCGCGGTGTTGGTGTTGTGGGGCCCGGTGGGATTCATCCCCATGTTGCTGTTTATGTGGTTAATGGACAAAAAAGGTAAGCTGTTATAGTTTAGCACACCGTGTCCTGAATTCACACACAATGTTCAACCTCTAACACCCTCAACTGCGATGTAACACATTGATTTATTGACTGAGAAGTTGAATTATTGAGGAATCATACACGTCATAGCCAGATCCAGACAGTAAGATTAGCTGCTCACATCTTCTAAAGTTCATTATTTATATTTTTGCTTTAATGATCAAGCATTTATGTTATTTATAGAATTGAAAAATATGTTTAATTGCTGTTTTGAAGGGCACTGAAAACTTTTAAGTTTGTTAAAATGCAGTATTGACAAGAAGCCAATCAGAATCCCCCTAAACTCCACAGATACCTCGTTATAAAGTGATGAAATATAATTTGTAACGTGTATTTGGTAGTTCTTCTTAGTAATTTCTTTAAATAATAATTTGATTTAGCCTGTTTTAGTCTTTGAATTGGAGTTTTTCTGCATCCCACGCTGCTGTTTGTGAGTTGGAGGCATGAATTGATGTGGGATAAACAAGTTTTGAGGCAGAAAGGAAAATATTTTTTGGCTGATAGGAAGTGCATATTGTTATAACCAGTTCTTCTGCATCACATGACAGACACCAGGTGCATATTACCTGGGCACACTGGGTTGTCATCAGATGATGGCAACAACACAATAACATCATATCAAACAGGAGGGTAACCAGGAAAAGCTTGCTAGGGAATGATGTGATCATCTTGTGATACTGATTCATCCACAATTAGGGAATTAGGAGTATTTATGTTTGCATAATTTAATCAAATCTGCCTCTGTGTATTTGCTTCTTTAAGTAAGTGGTTGCAAGTTTTGGCAAAATTATATAAGACGAAATTACCCAACTTGGCTTTTAACACCTCTGAAGCTTTTTCTTACTTAAGCAGCCTTGAAATACATCTGTCTTCCTGTATATCTGCATGTAGTATTATACTTGTTGACATACAGTGGCTCTGTTCCAACTTGTAACCATGGAAAATGCTTTGTGCTCTGCTGAGCAGTCGGGAGGTCCCCTTTCCCCAAAGGTAGAAGCAGTTTCCAATCAACAATACAATTACTGCCATCCAGAATGACACCTTCAGACCATGCCCTCCATATGTGATGCCACCACGAGGTTATAATCTTACATTATGTGTTTTGTGAATTGCCTACATAAACTGCATATGCTGATGATGCAGAATGTAACAGAGCTGATCTGTACGTTTAGCTGTAAGGTGGTAAAGCTTCTAAAACCTGCTTGCAGCAGTTGTCCTCTAGTGTTTCCCTCTAGTGTTTCCCCAGCATATGCAGGTTACCAATCTTCTGTATTACTTGTGGCACATACTGAATCTGTCTGCCACTTAAATTGCCACATAATGTTTTTTTTTACTTTTCCATTAATAATAAGAAAAATAAATTAAATTTATGAAATGCATTCTTCTTATGAAATACAATGAAATGCTTAAAAATGTGACAAACTACTTGAAGCTGTGAAATTTGGGGGAAAATAAACTTAATAGTATTTTTCTCTGTTAGATGTTTTATTAGTTAATGTATTATATGGATTTGCAGGCCAGCAGACATTTTAAATTCACATAAGTGGCACAGTTTTGATGTTTTATTAATGTAAAATTGTGCCTAAACAGTGCTAAATGAAGGAAGGTAGGAGCACTTATATACCTGCCCTTGTATTTCCACATATGTGGCTTCATAAGGGAGGGTGTGGGGATTGTTTCTGATCTCTTTAAGTCACCGCTGCTTCTCATTTTGAGATTATTACGAAATACTCTTATCCCAATTATAGAAACCTTTAATTTTATCATGATTATATGTTAAATTGCTGTTATCTTTCACAATTTTGTCAATTTATTTAATGATTTACATTCTAATTTTTTATGTATATTTAATCAAATGTGTTTTTTTTTTAGAAAAGAGGGATGCCAGAAACATTTGGTACATTTTTTATTTGGGCAATTTAACAGAAACAAAATTTTTTTTTATTTGAATTATTTTGTTAATTACAGCAGGTATAACTAATTTATTCTCTATTGTTCTTAATGGTGCAATAATAAAAAGCTGTTATGGCGTGAAGTCCAAATGACTTGAACAAAGTTCCCAAATTACTAAAGAGTGACATATTATTTCCTAAGACCAAGAAAAGCACAGTTGATGGATCTTCCAATAAAGCTGATAACCAAAGAACATTTCATTGATAAGCTCCTGTCAATGTCAGAACTTAGTGATAACACAGTGACATTTAGAAAACCTGAAATTTACTCAATTTTTCACAAAATGTGTTAATTTCCCCATTAAAAGCTGCTTTAATTATAGGAAGTTTTTTAACTTATGACATTGTATTGGTCTGCTTCTCACAGTAATGGTAAAATGTTTTTATTCCAGGCTTTGAAAATAATAATGTGAGTGGAAAAAGCAGAACACTGAGCTATGAACAGGACATTTCCTGAAATAGATTTCATGTGACCGAGAGAAAGGAATATCAGATTTATAGAGAAGGTTGCCATTTTTGTATTTTGTGATGTCACACAGGAAATATTAAATAAGGAACTTTCTGAAATATTAAATGGGGAAGGCTTTTTGTGTGGTCTGTTTACATCATTATTTATGCCAGGCACATACTTCCAGCTAACACTTTATCAGTGCAATATGAGAAACTAATATGTCCAGTACAACAGATTTTCCAATAAACACACTCACTTTGGTGTAGCTGTTTTTAGCATGTGTCTGTGCAGCTGTGTGACATTTTGTCTGTTTTATCCACCTATTTGATTCAGAATAGACTAAAAGTTAAAACAGATTTAATGTACAGAACCGTTCTAAGTCCTTTACATAAAGTATGAAAAGTGTGCAGAAGAAGCATTTAAAAGTACATTAAAAGCAGTAAAAAAAGATCAAATACTGAAGGTAACAGTATAAATTTTGTAATAATTGTTTTGATAAAAGCCAGTGGCATCTAGAACTATTTTAACCTTGATTTAAAACGGGGAGTTTCAGCAAACCTGCGTATTTCTGGTCATTTGTTCTGCGTACGACCAACATAAAAAGTCAACGCTACTCATCCACATTGCGATTTGTACAGTATTCAAAACATTATCTTAATTTTTTTGGATGAATATTAGTTGTTTGAATTCTGTTTTTTGTTTTGTTTTATTGGGTGAATGCCTTCAGGCATTCAACCTATTGTTTTTCCTCCTTCCAAATATTCTTCTGCCGTTTTTCGTTCATTCATATCTTCAGTTATCTTCAGACTATTTCAACAATTTTGGTATCAAAACGTTCAGCTCGTTCAGGAGATGACTGCTTGAGCTTTTCAAC
>JBAMHV010000013.1:5205365-5237602 GCA_037177535.1 Pseudomugil gertrudae
TGACCAGTAATGAAAGACAGGAAATAAATGTGCTGCCTAAATTCAGGAAGTAGTGGAGCTGTGCACAGAGCCCATTGGTGTTTCCTCGTATGTGTAAAGCTCTTCTGTACAGCACAAACCTCAGGCCTGCCCACAAGGTGCTCTCATGAAGAGCTTATTAGTGCTTGTCTATCTGGCTAAAGAATGAGGCTTATTTATGACCTTAACTCCACACAGTTTTGTGTCCATCAGTCTCTCTCTACAGAAATGCTTTTTCCAAAGATCCCTTATTTATCTCTTCAGTAGAAATGTTAAACATCTGGCATCTTTTTACTTTGCAAGTCCCGTTTATGAATATTGGTGCCAACAAACTGTTATAACCAGAACTCTTGTGGTCAAGGCCTTTGATTTTCCATCCATCCATTTTCTACCACTTTTCCCTGAACGGGGTCGCGGGGGAGCTGGAGCCAATCCCAGCTCACAACGGGCGAAAGGCGGGGTACACCCTGGACAGGTCACCAGTCCATCACATCTTTCCTAACAGGTCTTTTAGGCTATTTTATGCAGTGATCATTGACTCGTCCTGTTATGTGCCGACGATAAAGCTTTTACTTTTTGAACATTTCCAGGCTCCAGTGAAAATTACTGTAATGAATTAATTTAAATGAGTAATAATGAACATTTTCATCCTCTACAAAATGTTTATTTATAAAAGATTGATTCAACACTTTGTTGGTAAACATAAATCCTGATCAGAGCATTTTTCCTTATTAGAGGGGAGTGATCAGTCTCATCTCATTGCAGTCTAATGGATATTGATGTTTTATTCTATTATTTTCCTGTCACAATGCAGTTTATATATTTTGTGTAAAGCATTTAAATGCGACTGCTCCTGCTTACCTAATGAGGATAATGACGATGGCAGTATTGTTCTGACAACAAGCCAGGGTTTAATGGCTACATTAAAGCAAGCAATGCTGATTCCTGCATCACTCATCTAACGGAAAGGTTTTTAAACTTTTTTTCTTTGTTTTTACCATTTGGATCTTAAGCATAGAATGAGCAACTCTAAACCGTGGTCTTCAGCCAGAAAAGGGTTGGGAATGAGGTCCTGCCCCAAGTGGAGGAGTTCAAGTATCTTGGGGTCTTGTTCACAAGGGAGGGAAGGATGGAGCGTGAGGTCAGCAGGTGGATTGATGCTTTATCGGACGCTGTGCCGGTTTGTTGTGGTGAAGTAGTAGCTGAGCCGGAAGGCAAACCTCTGGATTTACTGGTCACTATATGTTCCTACCCTCGCCTACAGTTACAAGCTGTGGAAAGTGATCGAAGAATGAGATCGCAAATAGGCGGCCGGTGTCTCTCTTAGAGATGGGGAGAAGCTCTGCCATCCGGGACAGGCTCAGAGTAGAACCGCTGCTCCTCCACATGGAGAGGAGCTGGCTCGGGCATCTGGTTAGGATGCCTCCCTGGTGAGGTGTTCCTGGGCATGTCCCTGCGGGGGGAGACCCAGGACATGCTGGAGAGATTATGTCTCTCAGCTGGTCTGGGAACGCCTCAGGATTCCCCCCAATCAGCTGGCAAATGTGGCTGGGGAGAGGGAAGTCTGGGCTTCCCTCTATAGGCTGCTGACTCTGGATAAGCAGGAGAAAATGATGGATGAATGGATCAAAAGCAGAAAAAAGCCAGTGAAGTTAATATTTCTTAAGCTGACATCAACTTATGTTGCTGTTAATGTTGTGTTTATAAAAAAAACCCCAATTCATTAACAATCCTCTTTAATGTCTGTAGATTCAGCTTGGTTGCCAGATCTCAAAGCGCTTTTGTTCTATGGAAAGGAATGGCTAATGCAAAACTGTTGAGTGTGGCACTTTGGTTGCAAGGAACATTGAACCTTTTTAGCTTTTTTTCCTCTAATAACCCAGTTAATGTGGGAGTAGTTTGTTTACAAGGCCCAGTATGATGCTAATCTTGCAGGGAGTCTGGGGCTAAAAGGTCAGATTAATGTGTTAGGCTGTTTAGACTTCTGACTACCAGCAGTAGTTTTGCACCCTGACTGTACAGGCATCCTGTATTAAAAGTAAGAAACCCATCTAAATCTCTGTGATTGGTCTGCTTGAGTTGGCATCAAGGTTTATTGTCCTTTATATAATGTACAACATAGAAAAATATAGGGTACAAAAAAATTCACAGTGTCTAAAAGGCAGTGATTATAGTCTACATGACAGGTCTAACAGTACACCTCGTAAGTTGCATAGAAGGGCAGAGAGCCTCGCATCACAGGGACAGAGCTCAAAATCACCAATCACATCAACGGCTTCCGACCAGGCTGATAAAATCTTACTTTAGATTCAAATGACATCTTTAAAATTTCATTAGTTGTTATTTGATTACTTGCAGTGTGCAATATTTCACACTTATAAGTGCTACGGTAAGTTATTTTCACTCTGGGTTCAAGCTGGGAAGGACTGTTCAGCGCCACGTGGTTGGTCACATAGTGGAGCTCTGTCCCCGAACTAACCTCACGTTTTTTGTGTACTTAGCTGCTGCATTTTTTTTGTTTTGTTTTTAACAACTATAAGGCTTTTTTTTCTTGCTTTTTTTTTCTTAAACAGTGTTAGCTATACAATGTACAGATAAATTTACACGATCCTCTTCAGGGACATTAAAATGGTCTGAAGGCTGCTGCTCCTATATACAGATAGAGCTCTCATCTCGTGCATGAACCTTAGCGAAATGGAAAAGCATTGCTTGATTAGCATTCATCAGTCAGGCAATAACAAAATATAGCATTGAAAATGCCCTTAATAAAACCAAGCTGTGACTATAAATAATGTCCACTTCACCACGGCAGGACCAGGGGTGCGATTCTTTAACTTAAATGGTTTACATCTCATACATGATGTCTAGAAAAACCAGTAGAATGACAACAGAGACAGAATGTAGGAAATGCACAAATACATTCTCCAAAAAATCTTTTACAGGCCTTTTACTCATGTAAGCATTTACATTATTTAAAATACAGTAGCTTCCTCTTACTCACACACACTCACACACACATGCATTCATTCTGATCTTCTGGCAAACGTCTAACCAAGCATTAATGACAATTTTCAAGTGAATTGTTAGTATTTGTTTTATCAAAGCAAACATTAAAATGTGTTTTTTTTAGTTTTGGAACACAGTGTTCTGGATATGCAGTGGTTCTGATGCTGTTGAACAACCACAAACCTAAATGTGTTCAGTCAGTGAAATAAAATTAGGGACACAAGACTTAAGCAGTTATTTAACAAAATATTTCTCCCTATACTACAACTCATCTGAGCATAAAACAAGCATGTTTAAAAAAAGAAGTGCCAGTTTACTAGCTTATTCTCCCATCACAGAAACACCACCTCCAGTTGTTCAGCTCAGTGGCCATATTTGATATGGCCACCGAGCTATTTAGCACTCAGTAGATTTGCATTCGTTCATTGGAGAATTAATTGGAGAATCAATCAATTCTCACTCAGAAGTCTTTTTTGTTGTTCTTGGAGTGGAAAAAAAGAGAAATGATGCAGATGAAAAAGATATCGCCCCTGCCTTCTATTACATACAGGCACCCACGGCATTCCCAAAGCTTTGACAGATTTAGGTAACCATCCTTGCCAACAAAGGGCATGGGACTCTGATCCTAAACACATTTAGAAAATGTTTTTCTCCAGTAGAGGGTTATGTTGCTCGTTACCTTTCCACACAGCTGTACAAAACCTTAATCAACTTCAAAGTTCTTATCTTTCCTGTCATGAAATAGCAACAATGGAGGAGAGCATTTCCCTCTAACAACCAAGCAGATATTGATCTCTAATTTATTTCATCATTGACTTCATTGAGTTTTCTCTTTTGTTGTTCCCTTTCTCTGTAGAGTGTGGCAAGGACATGACCACGTTCACCTTTTGTTCTGTGTAACAGCTTTTGTTGTCGAGGGACTCGCGTTCATTACAGGCTGAGAATGTGATTTGTAATGAAGAGGCTTGCAATGGTGACTTGGATCCACAGCTTTTTTTTGTCACATTTGTCCAATATTGTGGGTATCCATCGTTGTATCAGCACTGAAGTGGTGTGGTCACAACAATATCCCCAAACCATAAGTTGTCCTTGAGTTTTTCCACTCGTTGCCCACATGAAGCAGTGAGTTGACACAGCTATATCCAGTCAGGCCCTCAGAAAAAACAAAGCTTCAGCTGGTTGCATAAGTTCATTACTTTACCAGAGTGAAGGCATTGTTCTCTAAACCCACCTCTCCTGATGGAAAGTTCCAAAAACACCCCTGAAAACACAAATCCCACCGTGCAAGAGAGTATGGGAGCATTATGCGGGAGGCGACTGTGAGCAGAGGAACCTAGTCAAGCTCAGAGCAGAATTTCAGTTCATGTGGGTTCAGTTGCATCACCACGGCATTGAAGCGTGTCCGTTGGGGGCAAGGGGATGGAGAGCTGACTGTGGGCCTTGTCTCAGCTGTTGTTGCTGTGGTTGTAGGTTCTGCATGGCGAAGGAGAGGAGTTGGGTTGGTAGTCGAATTTGCCAAGTGTTGTGGGATAGTAGGTGGTGGTGTAGACATTTGTCTGCTGGTGTGGCGTTGGGTACAAGTTGGATCTTTCATCTGGCAGCAGGTTGTTCTTGTTCAGTGTCTGAAACGACGGCATTGTAGAAAAAAAGACTTTAACTACCACTTTTGTGGTGGAATCATACAGATGTTTAATGTGATGTGCTATTTACTGAATACAAGCAGGTTATTTGAAATCCAAAACTGGTGCAGTAGTAATACTTTACCCCCTTTTTAACCTAAAATGCAGCCTGGCAAGCTATTCTTTTACCTTGGTCTCTTGCAAAGTTAATCGTCTTGCAGCTAGTCATATTTAATGACAAGCATCTACTTAAACTGCCAAAGTAATATCACAACATTTTCATGTCTTGGTTCTCGTGTTACCTGTTCATTGTGTTTGACACATCTGTAAAATATTTAGAGAAGGGAAACTAAGTCATTTTTAAACCAAGTTTTATTTTACAGATTTACTGCAATCGTCCCATTCTTATGAGGCACTTTTCAAAAACCCAACAGTCTAAGAGGAATTGACGGCACAGATTAGATTCTTAGTGAATAAAATACAAGAAGCTTTGAGATTGTTACTTGTTTGTGTATTTATAACCAAAGCAAACCATTTTAACTAATTCAATTTGGATCTTGTCAAACATACTCAGTACTCTAATATACAATATGACAGGAATTTGTTGGAGGTTCGCTCAGTAAAAATAAGTAAAAAAAATGCACATTTTATGTTAATGCAATTGCCAGCTCTCTAGTAAAAGCCGAACATGGGGCAAAACACTTTCCAGGGGAAGCATTAGACTAATGTAATCCATCGGAACAGCTCTGGGGACCAAGGCTGGAAGATAATCAGGTTAGAGTCAGTAAAATGTACAAGCGGGGCAACATAAATTGGCCTGGAGGAGAAGGAGCATATTGCAGTACACAGTGACATTGCCTGCACATCCAGCAGAGTCTGGACACCTCATGTGGTCATTAAAGCTAATGAGTTCAGGTTCTCAACACCACATCCAAATAACAACACCACATATCAGGAGTCGATCCAATCACAGGTATGGTACTGCAGCTAGGGACATTGTTACCGACGTGCTTTGGTTGGTTGTCAAACATTTTGGCTTAACTCAAATAATGTGATCATAGCGAAAATTAGTAAAGGGTTCCCATCTGAGTTAATGAGGACATTTCACACTAATTTCAACAATGTGTTCTTGTATTTCATTTATATTTCTTATAAAGTTTCTGTATATATATATGCATTCTACTACAGGGCTCCTACAAGGTGCTCCTAATTTAGACTTGGTTCACTTGAAAAAATTGAACCAACTCCAATCTCAAACGTGTCATTTATTTACGGTGAAATCTAATTTGATGATAGATGATGATTTATAGAATAAATTATTTAAACGTGATGCAGAAGCTAAATTAAGATTATGAACAAAATCTTACCTACAGAACTGAACTGGTAAGGCAGGTGCAGTGGATCTTTTCAGAATAAAAGAATGGGATTGAATTTGGATGCATTAACAGTTTTGAGAACAGCAGCAGGAGGGAGGCAGAGATACCAAAAAAATGTAATGATTACATTAAAGATAAGGTCTTAAAGCAATTAAACTGCCTCCCCTGTATGCATGGACAGGAAATAATCAATAATTATGCAAAACAAGATGTTGGGTATAGAATATTAATTTCCAGCTCAGTCAATGGACTTAAAATCTGAACAGTTTGACTTGCTGTAAATGTGAATGCACAGCAGATGGATAGCAATGGGAGATGGAGGCCTTACTAATGCTTTTCAAAGTTAATAGGAACAAGGTTTGTGTGTGTGTGTGTGTGTGTGTGTGTGTAGAAACACATAAAGCCTCCACTATAGGTTCTGTGATGAGTGCATTATTTAGAACAAGTTAAGTTCTTTTTGCCCTTAAATCCAAATTTTATTGTGTGCATTTGAGTAATTCCAAGTTAAAAGATGATGATCACATACCTTAAACTCCATGGGTGTGTACTTTTCATTCTTTGGTGTGGTGTTTCCCTTGTAGTTGAGGTGGTTTGGGGTGGTGGGATGAATGATGGCAGACTCTTGTGAAGGTTTGTGGAAACGTTGGCAATACACGTAGATGAGGAAGGACAGCAACCCGGCCCCAAGGAAGCAGGAAACACCGGTGGCAATGAGATGGATGGAGCTGAAGGCTGAAAAATAAATAAAGGTGGTGTTAAACCAGTTGGATATACGTCGTCCCTATCCTACCGAAATTCACAGACGAGCTTTATAAACTTTCTATATTTATCAGAAGTCTCATTATGCAGCTAAAGTGATTCAGAGTTAGTCCAATCGGCACACAGGAGAAAATGTGGCACATTGTTGTAATTCATGTATTCCCTTTGAGAACTTAAAGCTCTGGCAGTCCAACCTGGAGAGGTTTTATTTGAAAGTCAGTTCAAAGGCACCACGCAAGCCTGCTTCCAGCTACTTTGTAAGGGAACAGTGTGTGTGTGTTTAACATAAGACATCCTTCATCTATGATCATTGTGCGACCTTGAGTTTGTCAATTCATCATCATTCTCTCAGATTTTCAAAGTTAGTAGCTTTTAGCAAGGGATACATCTGATTGATAACCCATTTGGGAAGCATATTGGATACCCTTCAATTTGTGCATAACTGATCTTGAAATCAGTTCAAATCTGATAAAGTAAAAAAAAAAGTGCCTTTATAAAATAAAGGGACAAATTTGCTATAGAAGCTCATTTTTTAAGCAGGTTTTGAGCTTATCCATATCTGTAGTTTCCTATAACACAATGCTTAAAGCAGAGATGAGCAGCAGAATGGTGTTGCTTAGAAAGTGGGAGGCTTTAAATATACCTCGGTGACCCAGGAAGGCCTGACTACAGTACTTTAAGTGGTCTGAAGAAGCATTATGTAAGTACAGTCCATTCACCGTTTAAATCTGCATACTGCACATCCTTGTGGAAAACATCTAAATCTATCTTAATTAAACAGGTGAATTGTTTGTAGTCATACTTTTTGTCCTAATCATGCTGTTTCACAGGCAAACCTCAAACTTTAGCCTGTTGAATTGGGTGTTTGATAGTTAAGGTCCTATGCTAGCATACAGGATACAGGCACATGTAAATGCAGCAACATTCATCAAGGCAAGGCTGAATGTTGCTGTGAAGCATTTTACAGCAAAACAAACGGGACTCAAAGTTTTAACACTGAATTAAATAGGTGCAAACTGGTAAAGTTTATCTCGGCAAGACTTCTACTCACATTAAAAATAAACCGCTGCAAAGTATTTAGCAGATTTCAGTCTTGATCCTTTTGTTGATCGTAGCCTTAACAAGTAAAGCACTTTGCACTCTGGCACATTCTTTCTGTATCATAAAATCTATGTTGATGTGTCTACAGTGTCCTGTAGAAGCAAACTATTGTCCTTCCTTCCTGACTAGTTATTAGGATTTTGCACAGTGGAATAACAAACATGGAAATGCACATATAATGCATGAAAACAGACACGTTCCAGACCTCTGTGGAAACATACGGGGGTAAAACAACCTGAAACATGCACACAAACCAAGTGGTGGCAGCTGTTATTCCACTTACCTCCACATTGTTGGTCCTTATCAAAACCAGATGCTGGGAGAATGACTGCAGAGGGGAGAGGAACACAAGTCAGACACACATACATGCACACACACATGCAGACACACAACCATCGACTATGACATCAGGGGAGCTGACATGCAGAAACACAAACACTGAATGAGAAACAAATGTTTTCTCTTTTGTGCAGTCTATATAAGGATTGTTTTGTTCTTGCTGTGAGAGTAAAATGTGCACCATTAAAATCCCTTTAAGGTGTGTTTTATCCAAATGAACGTGTCTAGTTAAAGAGTCTACAGGTTAAGTAAATGTGACCGTTTTTCATCTTAGCGCCAGACATCCTGATAATTAGTCAACTTCTTAATGGCTGCCTTTCCTATGCGAGTGACCTTAACCAATACATCCGTCGTGTCATAAAAGTGACAGTAAAACTAGATTTGATTTGGTGAAGTGGTGCCACATTAATATATCTTTTTAACTCATTGTGGATTCTGAACCTGAAGAGGTATACGCTGGCAGGGCATGAGAGATCATTTCAGGAGGAACTTTTGGGATCAACATCGGCATAACAAGGTGCGCTGAGGGCCAACAGAGTGAACTACTGACTTACTGGATTCCATGGACCTAATTATCAGTAATTTACATAAACAGATGAGTTTAGTGTACAAAGGAGATGTCAGCCATTCACACGGATATGTTATTAGATATTGGTGAGTGAGGATGATGACAGAGATGGTTTGGTAAGATGTAGACTAAACATTTCCCCTAAATTACTCAAACTTAAAAAAAAGACCAAAGCTTAACCTGATGAGAAATAACCAAACATTAAAACATAGTGTACGATTCTTTTTGCACTTCCAATGTTTTAAACGTGTCTTTTTTTCTGTAATCAAAACTACACAAGCACCAGGAGCACACAAAATACCACCTAGACCAATATTCCACTTGGCTGCATTGATCTGCACCCAAACAGCATAAAACTTCACCCGTACCATCTTGTCGACAGGTCAATAAACAGACTTACGGTCATTACACACCTACTCTAAATGTTTTTATTAGGCTGAACTTTCTCTACAGAGACAAAATTCCATGTAGGGTTTTTTTTTTCTTTTTCCTTTTATATGCACATCCAACAGACACACCCACCAATCAGATAATCCATGTTGCCAAGGTCACCAGAACTGGTCACTTTGTTGCTGCTCCCTGATTTAGACTTTGTATCACCATGGCAGAACATTTTCTCTTATATTCTTATATGCTGAAACAGATCCTCAAACTGTCCCACAGACATCCTAAAGTATGTCCTGAAACAACTAAATTCCCAAAGGGCTCCTTACTTTACTAAACTAGGATGAACCCAGTGCGTTTGCAGCATCAGCACATTGTTTTAGAACCTTCATAAACTATTTGCATCACATTTGGTTTACATAAACAAAAGATTCACTACCAATGTGAAAGGAAGTGTGTACAGCCTTTAGTCATATTCTGTGTAGATACTGGTGTTACAAGTAGTTTTCTTTTAGTAATCTTAGTTACTATCCCACTGAATACCTGCAGACTGCTTCTACCGGGTTTTGGAGGTGCTTACCTTGTAAACAGCTTCTAAAACATTGCTTCTGCTCAAAGGTAACCCACAGTTTTATGTGATGAACATAGACCTCAAATCATTTGAAATACTTGCCATGTATAAAATAACTGCATCTTCAAAGTTTTAACAACAGAATATTGGAGTCATTTTACCTTTGAACAGCCAGCCTGAGCCTCTTGTGACGACATTAAAAGGCATCTGAGAGCTGACTGACTCACCAGGTATTTCATTGCAGTCTCTATGTTGAGTCCTGTTCCCCACACAGGGACCGGTGCCCTGAGCACCACACACCCGACTCCTCATTTGCAAGCCTGACTCATCACAGGCTGACCACAGCGACCAGGCCATCCAGCCACCTAAACAGAAAAAAGATCAATCAATGTATACCCAGACAACCACAAGGCAACATCAACGTGGATGGCCTGGAAACCACTGCGCCCACCCAGGCCGTCGCCACCTGCCCCAGTAACCTCACAAACAGGCCAACAAACGCACCAAAAGCGTTTGTGATGTAAACAGAATTGAAAGAGTAAACCCAAAGAGTTTGTTTAGCGCATAGCAGAGATATTTGTCTCCTGAGCCAAGCTTTAGAGCAGTTTCCCTGCAGTAGGCTACCAAGCAGTAAACAAAAGCTCCTACACAAGAGGAAAGGGAAAATTCCCAACTCTGTGCGCCTCCCTTTGAACCATGCACTTACTGCACCCTTTCAACCCGCATTCAAGTGCACCGGAGTGAAGGGAGCGAGGCTACTGCAATGAAAAGCTGATAAAAAGCTGGTTTGTTACTCTGCGTGCTCTCAAGTGTGCAATTTTGGCAGAGACAGCTGAAGTGGAAGCAGAGGGAAAGGCCCTTTTACCTTTCCTATCAGTCTGGTGCTCAGCAACCAGTTGTTTAACCTCCACAATCTGTTGCTGTTTTTCTGCACAAACATCTAAACATATAAAAACAAAAACCACATGAAATGCTCTTAACTGTATATAAAGTTGCTTTATTGCTTCCCTTTCATCTTTGTAATCTGAACGACCTGCATGATCATCCTGTTGACTCAGACGAAACATCAAGCCCGGGGCTGCTTGTTAGTATGCCATACTGACAATTCTGTCTGCGGTCCTCCATTACCGGCAGAGACTTTAATCAAATGACCTGCGACAGGGGCATCAAATATCTCTGACAGTTAGCTTTCCTCTAATTACACATGCAAAGAGGGCCATGGCACCAGGAGGACCCCAATAGATGACTGATGGTGTAAATGCCAATAAATGAGGAGACATGGAGACATATTGGGACTGGTGCAGAGTTAACAGGATGTGCTGGTTCACGTCAAGCAGGAAAGCATTAACTTGATATAAAGGAGGTTTGATTAGCATCTGCTAGAAGAAAGGGCAGAAATCCATTAAATAGTCTTTGTAATTACCAGGGAGGCTGACGGTACGAGTTACTCTCTTTATGATTGGCAGTTGGAGTGATTCAAAATGAAATGCATCTGAGGAAAATGATGATTAAGGAGTGACAACAAATTAATCCATGCAGATTCATCCATGCAAAAAGGACAACACAAAAACCTGTGGTGTTAAATAAATGTACTTCCTGGGTTAGAAAACAAAACTCACAAAGATGTTCATTTGTGTAATTTCTCTTTGATTAAATCTGTTCTTCAAACCCAGAATCAGAATAAGCTTAAACCTTTACAAGTGTTGATGCTGTGGTTTTTATCTGTCTGGATTAGCTGGAAGATTTCATGAATATTTCAGAGCCCTGATAAGCAGAATGGGAACTGAAGGTGGAGGCAGGGAGGGCAGTTATATACCTAACATGTAGACTCACCTCTACAGAACTTAAAAGGTTTAAAACCAGTTTTCTTAAGTCATGGTTGACAGACTGTTCTGTAAATTACAACATAGCTCAATGTATCTGCAGGAACTAAATATCTGAATTTTAAACAAGGTCATGGGTGTAGAAAGGAAGTATCCAATCATGTTGAAAACTGTCTTTTTGCAACGGGTGTTCTGAATGCTTGGATAATTGTGAGTCACTGATTTGCGGCCTGGTGCAGCACCAACTGTTTTTTTCTGTGCTTAAAGCAAAAGACTAAATAACAACATCTTCCTCCATAGTGTCCAATATTATTTCATAGAACCTTGTAGAGAAAAAGGACTGAAGGCGGATCTGTTCAGGTCAAACATAGGGGTAGCAACCAAAATGCTTTGTAAATAAATGTATGCAAATTAATCTGAGGAAGATTATGTTTTGGTGATTCATGTTTCACATTAGAAAAGTACATTTGATTGTGTAGTATTAAATGTTGTTGTAAACTCTTGATTTTGCCAAGCACTTCTGTCATTTCTGTCTTTTAGCTGTATCAAAAGAACACAAAAAGTGACACAATATCTACAATTTCCATATGTACATCACCACAAGTCAACCTCTTTAGACCTTTCCAGAGAGGTTACCATGGTGCTCAAAGCTCCAGCACTAAATCTGACAACACGGTGGGAGGACGGGTTGTTTTCTCAGCATGAATGTTTATCTCTTCATTTATCTGAGACCTGGTTCATTCATTAGAAAAGAGATGAAAGAAGCAATTTGGCACAGGAGACGACACAGAAATGGCATGGTGTGGGAGATGACCGCCAGCTTGGAGGGGAGATCAAAGTAGCCCAGGCTGTGACATCACTGGGTTGATATTGAATTTTTTGTGGCCTTACCGTCGCATGCATGCGTGTTACACAGGGCCTCCTCGGTGTGTAGGCCGATGCAAATATCTCCGCCGTTGGCAGGTGCAGGACTATTACAGGAGCGTGTCCGTTGGTAGTGACCACCACCGCAACCCACTGAGCACTTAGTCCAGGGTGACCAACATGACCATGCACCTTTCACTGTAAGACACACAATTTGCATAGTTAAATATGATAATGTGATGTATGCTTTAATGTATGAGGAAAAGCATCCTCGTAACCCTCCTATTCATTTCAGTTTTAGCATTTATAAGTATGAACAGAAGTGGAAAATTTTTTTTATTTTTACTTGTTGCTGCTTACATAAAGATATTAGGTTTCAGACTTAGCTAAGTGATACTAAACTTGGACACTACACGCTTGGTTGAAACTACAATCTGAGGTTGTAGCTATGAGGTCCCAAACCCTCAGGGCAGCTCTCCCCACTGAATGAGCCTCAAAGCTGAATGGAAAACAGCAGACTATGTACTCAACCACCCAGCAGGGGAAGTTGGCCTCGGAAACCTTAAAAGTAGAAACACTGGGATCCACAATGATAAAAAAAAAACATTTTCCTCGTTTATCTGCAGGCTAACATTTTTCTCTCAGGGCCACTACTGACACACAATACAGTACACATTACTTCTGTCTTCCTGATCATACCACATCTTACCTTTTCTTTCCTGTGACCTATACTGCTATTTTTTTCCTATGGAACTGTCAACGCTTCAGCTGATTTATATTTGGAGAAGTGTGACCGACTAATTGATCGGCTGGTTGACTGGCTGATGTCTGCCTGAGAGATAGAGGAAGGCAGTGTTGCCAGGTAACGTCACATTGCTGCAGAAAACTTCTCTAGCTGAGTGGATAAGCGTTGACACACAGTAAAGCAGGCTGTGACCACTTAACTCTGACTAGCTCTCACTGCCAACCACAGTTCTGCCCGACTGACTCTCACTAACTGGCTATTTATTCGGCTGGCTGGCTAAGCACCTGACTCACTGAATTACTGAACAAGTCACTGACTACCTGACTGACACATTGTTTTCCAGACACCAATCTTCTAGTGTGGTTGTGTTGCTGTTTTACGTTAAGGCTGAAGTTTAAATGTGGGAGATGTCCCACCATGAACTGCAGAATATGTTCTTGTAGCTGCACAAATCCCAAAATCAGAGTTTCCTAAGTGACCGAGACAGACAACTGCCGGGAGGTGTTTTTTTTTTTACAGAAAGCATATCCATCCGCTGACAACAACCCGTTTTCATTTATTAGAAAAAAAAAAAGTTGGTGTAAAACACATTAAGAGGGGTTTTTCAGAATTTTACTTCCTTCTGAATTAAACTGCTGCCAACAACAGTTTTTTTAAGTGGATCTTTAACTCACTCATGCAAATGCTCATGGCCTGACCTGAAACTTGCTGTGATTGGTTTGGGAGTTGACCTGAACTTGTATTACATCTGTTACAGATTGTCGCTTCCTTTGATTTGACAGCAAAGCAGCATAGTGACAGTGTTGGAGCCAACTTAAATATTCATAGTTAACCTTTTATCAAATGAGGGTAATTTAGGTAAATTTCCATAAATTTTGAAAACTTAAAGGGCCTTCATTATGCTAAATGGACTTTTATGAGTATTTAACCTTTTAGCGTAAATTGTACCTTAAAACAATCCCTGAAGTACTTTTATTTTTCATCCATGCATTTTGTAGCTTTATTCATTGTAAAAGAGGTGTGGCTTCAGCAAAGCAAGCGCCTGACCCCACCGTTCTGAGGCGACACGGTGGAGTCTCTCCTGCTCCACCTGAAAACATTAGCTCAGAAAGGCAACTGAATCCAACCCCTATGCCTTCCTGGCCCCTTTGTTCTTTAGGGGTTCATCAGTGGTCACCTCGCCATCAATGAAATGTGCAGATGAAGATCTTGGTTAAAGGTGATGAATTGTTACTGGGCCGCGATGTCTGGTAGAAACCATTAATCTAGTTTACAGGCACAGATGTCATCTGAGGTTATGTCAGGCACTGGGGTTTCAGAGTACAAACTTGGGTCAGAACTTCCTATAATGATACACATAATTGGACTCAGGCTAACTGTGATATGCTGACTGGTCACACAGGCACCTTTTTCTTATCATGCACACCAACACCCTACTCAGTTTAATCTCTTGTGTAGTCTATATTATTCCATCCCTCTCTAATTTCATCATCATTACCATTTCACACTCATTCTCTCTTTTGTCACTGGCCTTGTCCTTCTCACATGCATGTCTTCTGGGAACATATGTGATCAGACTGAGCGTGCAGGCAAAATGCTGCTTACCACCGAGAGGTAATAAATGCCGCCTCATCTAGGCTTCCTTTGGTTACACGTGTTGGTTGCTAACTACTGAGAATTTGGGTTTATAACGACTACTATTCAGATACAGCACAGGAATTTGATAAACATCGACAAAGCCAATCATAAATCATTAATTCATACAGTGCCATGCATGAATATTGAAGGAGATCTCCCAGGAGGAGTTCAGACCTTTTTATAAGGCCAGTGTGTGTGTGAGCAAGCATGCACACGCTTGTACTCGATCTGTGTAATAATTGTAGCCTGTCTGTGCTGCAGTCTGTGGTCAGCAGAGTTCCAGGTCAGCTGATTATAGTTTGATGAGAAGTTTGAAACAGATAACTTCATTTGTTCAAGAGCTCTTCCTGCACCACTGCTGGTAACCATTAGCTAATGAAGTTAATGATCCACTCAGCAGTATTTTACTACCATCATTGACCTCCCCCTCTGTCTTCATCTCAGTCTTTCTCTGCTTGTTTCTTTTTTATGAACCCATAATATACTGAAGACGTTCAAATATGCCAATGATGAGCTTTACACGTATTTCTGCAAACTGCTCATAGGTTCAGTTTCCTGTATTTTATTTTAGCTTATTGGAGAAACTGTTTGGACAATTTAACGATAAAGGTACGGAGCCCCCCTGACAACATGTCCATGTTAAGAGGGGAAGTATGTTGTCCTGCTTTAAAAGCATTATTACACGTACAGACCAGGAGATTTGCTGTAATTAGGAACTGTTGCAATGTTGTAGTTGTCTGCTTGTGTTTAGACAAGTTCAGTTGATTTATTGATTTAATAAATCCAATTTCTATCCATTTATGACGGACTTATGTAACTGCTTAGGTCGCTGTGTGTTATTAATAATAGACGTTAATTGTGTCAAAAATGAGTCTAGATCATAATAGAAGAATACAATTATAGATGTTTTCAGAGGCATCTGATTACTTTGACGTGTCATTGATCAGCTGTTTTTCATTGCAGATCAGGCAAACCAGCTCAATAGCTAAAGGCTAGACCACTAGTCATCTGAGAAGAGATGGACAAACACAAAAGTTAATGAAGAAGGAAATCTGAACAGAAATCAGAAAACAAGTAAAGAACAGCAGTAATGAGAGATCTTTTATGTTCTCACACAAAGTCCATCAGGCGGCAAGGCCAACCTGGCGCATCTGTCTGATCAGATTAGCTGGATAACAGCGAAACAAAGACGCATCACAGCGGTCGGATGTTGCTTCTTATGAAGAGTGACACAAATGCCGAACAGCAAAACTATCTGCATATGATAAAATGGCAATTGTAGATTACTGAGCTATTAAATAATACACAAAAATGAAAATAAATTAAACTGAAATTTATTTATCAGGTTTTTTTAGGCCAGGTTGGCCGTATTATGGAGGAAAAATACTTTTAAGTGTCACACTTTGTCTGCACTCTTGATCTAAAGCGACATCTGACCGCTGTGACCGTCATTCATCAGCTGTTATGCTGCAAACCTGATGGACTCTAAAATCCATCATCCCTCTTGATAGTGTTCTTGACTCGCTTTCTGATTTCTATTCTGATTCTCCGCCCTTATTTTCCCCTTAACTAATCCTTTTTGTTGGTCTCTTCTCTGATTACTTAGTAGCAATTAAGCTGGTTTGCTTCACCGGGCAGATCTGCAGATGGAAACAGTTGATCAACAATGTTTCACAGCCATCAGAGAATGCTTCTAGAGTGCTGACAAAAGATGCATTTGCATAAAATACATACGCACGCTCACACACATATACACAAGACAAGCAGACACATCAGTATAGCAGAAAAATACTTGGTACTGTTCCTGACTACAGCAAACCTCCTGGTCTGCACTTGGATTTACTGTAATCTAGTAATTCAGTACAGCATACTTCCTCTGTTAACATGGACATAATGTCAGGCTTGTGTGCGTGTTATGTTGACTTGACAATGAGAGGGAAGAAACTGAGTGTGCGCTTTGTCCTGGACATAAGAATCAGTGTGTCAGAAGATCTCTTACTGCAAGAACACCAAAGGTGTTGCTTGGTAATGCAAAGGAAAAAACAAACAAGTTGTTTAGATCTGAAGGCTGAAAAAATATGCAACTATTATAAGACGAATGTGGAAATCTGCATTACTAATTCATGTTAAGTTTACTAAAACAAATAACACCAATGGATTTTATATTATCCTATATTTAAATTATTTACTATCCCCAGGAGGCGTTCGCAGTCCAATTCAGTCTATAAACCATATAAAACAAGTCATATAAAATAAATAAGTGCTATGATGGCGTCAGTAGATAACCACAGAAGAAGTTTATTTACTAATAGTTGGGAAAACCAGTGTTTTATTATTCTGGACATATATTGGGCTTCAGGGGTTTTCAGAGGCCTTCTGTGAGATATCATTGAAATACAGTAAAGGATGTAACAGTCTGGTATGGAAACACACTGATCCAGCACAGTGTGAAATACCTTATTTGCCTTGTTTGGAGGCTTTTGTCTGTTATCTGTGTGCCAGTGTAGTTCATTTGCATATCTGCCTACAAGCTACTTTGGTATGCCCCAAACAAAAGGAGCAACTGGGATCTGAAACCGAGCTTTAGAGGAATAGTCACAAGGTGCTGCTGCAGTGAATTATAAAAAGATATGTGATTGTTGAACATTCAAAGATACAAGTCTATTTTGACTGACATTGCTAATGTGAAAATTCAGATTTGAACAATCTCAGTGTGAATACAGCTGCGTGGCGTTATTTCATGCATCTTCACTCACCAGGGCATGGCTGCACATTACAGTCCTGGTACTCCACAGGCGAGCCGCGGCATGCAACTGGGGCGCTCTTCCCCTCTGGCCCAGCACAGGTTCGCCGCCGGGTGCGGTAGCCTTTGGCACAGCTCTGCGAACAGCTCGACCAGGTCTCCCATGATGACCAGCCTAATCCAGCTATTCGCACCACTGGGATCTTTAGAAGCTCCTCCACAAGGCCTTCAGACGGAAAATGAAAACACTTCCAGGTTAAAGACAGAAAGATGAGCATTGCTGCCATAATGAATTAAAAACTTTAGGCAAACTGTGTATGGCTTTGCTAATAGCCATGACCACACTTCTCAGCTGATGGTGTTTCATCAGTTTGTTAGAGTCAATACACCCCCCCAGGAGGCTGACAGGTAATCGATTTAGGAGAGGGGCATGGAAAAGCCACCAGAGGAGAGCAGTGGACTGTAACTGTGTGTGACTCTGTGTTTGTGGGAGCACTGGGCTGTGACCCCGCCACTAACAGCATGTAGGGGAGCCAACAGGTCTAACGGGGGTCTTTTAAACATGTCACACTCACAACTGGAAGAAATCTTTGCATGCTGCGCCCTTCTCACTTTGTCGATGCAGGACTGACTAGTAGTGTCTGTGTGAAAGCTATAGCATGAATCTGTGTTTATATATTCACATAGATTATGTAGAAACATCCTCTGCACATCTATTCTGTTGATTCCCTTTTAAAAGATTTTTTTGTAGTTTTAGGAGGGAAACTAATTTACTTTTAAGAGTTTATTTCTTTGGTTGTCATTTAGGCAGCTGTGTTTCAAATGTAGATGAAAGCTGCATCACCAGTATTAAAACACTAAATCATAAAATCAATGAAAGATTACAGGTGTTTATAGAAGGCTTAATGTTTGCCTCAACTATATTAGAGGAGATGGGTTTTTCAATTCACACGTGACAATGTTGGCTTACCTCCTAAATCTGTAGTGAAAGTCTTTTTCTGAGGAAGTCAAAGTATAGTTACAGAGTTTTTAGCCTTGTCCCATGCATACATATCACACATAGATGGTCTTCAAATGTTTGCAATAAACATTAAGGAACTGTTTTAGTTGTTTAAAAATGTTAAGGGGGGTTACACTTTTCCAGCTAGTTTTTTTTCCCATGTCCCAACATTTTTGAGCTGTGCTCCAGCATCTAATGTAAAATGAGCTAATAGTTTCCATGAAACAGTAAAAGGTCATTGTTTTAACATCTGATATTGTTTAAGGTCCAATGGAGATGAGATATGCAGATCATTTTTTTATTTACATTTTTCTGTCCCAACTTCTTTTTGGATACAAGGCTGTAAATCAGGGAGTAAGCTGGCTAGAGAAGCATTGTGATGGAATACCTGTGGTATTTTATATTTAATATTAACATTACCATCCTCACGCTGTTCTGATACTGGTTTGATTTTAAAATCACCAACCTAAATAAATATCTGCTCATTTTGTCATGTAACTGCAGATGGTTGTGGTAATTCTAAGACCAAAGTCAGCTGAAAACAAACTCAAAAAGCTGCAGATGCATTTAGTAACCTTTTAATTCAGCCACTCAGCAGAGGAGAAGAAAAGTCACACCGTATTTATGCCTGCTCATCTGTCCTCATGTCATTTATACTACAATGTAAACAAAATGTTCTGCCCTTGCAAAATTGATGTGTTGTACTTCAGAGATATTGATCATGGTATCATTTCCTTTCAGATTAGTGCTTTTAATGTCAAGATTAGTTTTACTCCAAGAACGACAGTGAATTAAAAGCCTTTAAAAAGTCTACAGCCAATTTGACCTTCTTCTGCTATAATATGTAAATTAGTTTCAAATGGTGACCATATCCACGTCTCCTACTGAACATGCCACAATCCAAAATAAATACAAACACATGTAGATGGATTTTTCAATTAACATGACCGGTAGTTGGTACATATAATTAATTCATGCAAATCTAACAGCAGCGGCAAATAATGCACATTTAACATGTGGAAACCTCACTGAAGTGTTCAGACAGCTTCAGTACAAAATATCACAGATGCAAAGATACATCGCCTCACCCCAGTTCAGCTCTATGCTGAATGCAGAGTTAAAAAAAACTATCACTCAATTGAACAAAGGCATCCAGAGAAAAAAGTCATGAATTTATAGCATTGATTTTATCTCTTAGTTTGGGGAAAGAATCATGAAAATGTCAATAAGTCGTAGACTGGCAGCCAGAGCACTGCTGGTGGAGGCTACGTCCAATAAAATATTCAGTATCCAGAAGAATGCATTAAATCCAGCCTTTTTTATGAGAGTTTTACATTTACTGTGGCTTTACTCTATTATAGAGTAAGGAACTGACACTTTTCCAACATCCACAGATCTGGTTGGATCTCTGCGTCTTTCAGCTTACCGTCTGTTTCACAGGCCACCGTTCCATCATTCGGGCAGAACCGCGTCTCCACCTTCCTCCGGCCAATCTGCAGCTCATGAGGATCAGACAGGTGGGCCCGGCACATGAAGCGCATCCTCTGCTCTTGACGGGCTCCTGCCTGGGTTACATTAACAGGCATCCAGGGCGTCCAAGGTGTGTTCCTCTTTACCTCTGGACATGCATCCAGGTTACAGGCCTTGTATTCCTGAAGATGGGAATTGCATTCATTATAATTTTTCTTTTTAGGAATGACAGAAATCCTCTCTGTTGCTGAAATGAAAAGCACGGTTGCATGTGTTATGTGATGTTCAGGTATGTACAGAAAATGCTTCCAGCCTCCTATAAAAAGCTAAATGCATTTGGTTCTGAATGTATCGATTAGCACAAACTTTTCTCACACAAAAATATTACTACTGGTGTCAAAATATTTGTGGACATGTTTCCAGTGAAAATCAGAAAAAAGGGAAATCAGTGTGCAAAGTGTGACAATCTAAGATCTGTTTGATTTGTGTTAGGCTAGAGAAAATATCTAAACCTGCAAGAAATGCAAGACCAAATTTTGAGAATTGATCATTTTAAAAAAAAATCTAGTTGTGCTAAATCTATTTTTATATAAAGAATTTTCTTAGATGAAATTATATTCATGTTATGTAATTAGGTATTTTAAAAGTGCACATTTGACTTATTATATTCACTTGTTGTGACTTTTGTAATGTGTGTTTCTTACCAATGCACATCCTGGGCAGCTGTTTCCATTCTCACAGCTGCGGACTCTGGAGTGGACACCACCACCACACACTGTGCTGCACTTGGTCCAGGGGCCCCACGGGCTCCAGAAGATGGGCTGGGGGCAGGACACACCTTCATTGCAGAACCTGTGGAGTGGAAATAAAGTTTTAAACCATTACACATGAGAATAAATCTGAACCTAGCTTCTTTACTCTGATCCTAGCAAGGACACGTATATGCACACGAGTACATAAAAGCCTGACAGTAAGAATGTTTCACACAGACATTTTTTATTCCAGATTTCTCATCCATACAGGGCTGTGTTTGTCACACAGATGTACTCTGTATGCAGCACATATTTTCTGTTTTCCTTCTTTTCCACATTCACACAGATGAGCACAGCAGGGATAAGTGGATGGTTCACTCTCTTGCCCAAAGACTATTTATGTGGGGTCCACATAAATAGTCTGTTTTATTAAGGGAACCTTCCTAACTGAGTGAAATGACCTGGAAGTATCCAAGCAGCAGCCATTTTAACAGTTGTTTGAAATACTAAAAAAAAGGACATATTGCAGTACGGAAGCGTTTCTGTGAAATCAAATTAAAATGCAATAACAGAACGGCTTCTTCATTTTCACAGCACCTGCAGTGTTTAAATAAAATGATCCATCAATAATCCAAACTGCACTTTATTTTACTTCTTCAAGTCTGCTCATTGTGTAACATAATTAAAATGATTAAAAAAATTAATTTACCAGAAATACTTTATTTCAAGGACATTGCTGCATTATTTGACTCATAAATAAAATGAATAGATCATTCAAACTGCATATCGTTGCCCCAGCAACACTGCTCATTTTGTGACACAACTAAAACGAAAATGACATAGCTTTTTCGTTTTTATGTCCGCGCTGCAAAAAAAGTAACATAAATCACACAGGAGAGTGACGTTAGTGGCCGCTCTGCTTCTTCAGCCCCCAGTCTGACAGCGTTGCGTATCTAATAAAGCAGGAAGAGAATCTGGTGATGCAGAGTTCCTGCACTGGCTGCTTAGAACGTGATGCGTCGCTGCATCTCTGGTTCATAAAACATGCTGCTACATTTACAATCATTTAACAGTTTTAGAGTCTGTTAATCTGAGGAGATTTTAAATGGTACTTTATGAGCATGCTCAGTCTCACCTTTCTTCCCGGCTTGGCCCTACACACACACGGCCACCGTGTCGGGGTGATGGGTTGTTGCAAGAGCGCTGACGCAGCTCAAAGCCAGTTCCACAGCTTGTGCTGCACTGTCCCCATGATGACCAGGGTGTCCAGCCTCCATTTCTATGGCAATAGTCACAAGTATCAAGAACCCCAAATTCACCATTGTTCAGAAACCTTTTCTTCCAAAACCCAGAACTAATCCAATTATGATGCTAAACTTCTGAAAGCAGAAATCCAAACACACAGAAAGAGCTCATTCTGAATGGGAAAAATTCATTTAATTTGTTTAAGTGCTTTGTTTCAAGGTAGCGCACCTGGTGGTTTAAATCACCACTCTACAAAAGCACAATTCAATTTCAACACCAAGGATTAAATCTGGCCCCGATGTCCATTGGGATTGTAGGTGCCTAAGCTCTCTGTCCTCGGTCTCTGATTGGCCAATTTCTCCGTAATAAGAGGTGGTAAAAATATTACAAGGAGAAACTGGATGTCACCTACATTTTCTAATAAGATTCCTCACTTTAATGATCTTTCTGGCGTTCTGTGTGGCAATTGTTCCCTGAGGCGAACGTTTCAAAGTCACTTTGATGCATTGTTAGTGTCTGAGAGGAATGTGGAGTTTGATCTTTCTTCAAACTTATAAGCAAAATTAAATATCTTATGTGGTCAATTAGAGCATTAAATTGAGTGATGTTTATAGTAATAAGTGAAACTTGATAATTGCTTGTATGTTCAGTCAGCATTCATGAGATCTCTATCCAAACTCAGAGAGTGACATAAGTGCAATAAAGTTACAGTTACAATAGAATAAAGACAAAATATACAGAAAATATTTAGCTTAAATAAAAAACAGACTGAATGTAATATGGAAAAGCTCTTGATCTGGTGCCTTATAAGTGTGAAGTGTAGTCAGTCATAAGAACATCTTAATATACGCTTGTGATGCGAGGTACTGACTACCAATAAAATGATCTAGGGGCATGTTGGCATTTTATTTTTGAAGCACAGTAAAGACTTATTTTTCCTGTAGGTTTCTGAGTAACCTAAACACTAGTTAAACACTAGGGATCACAAAGTCCTACATACAGTCGAGACCTGAGCAGTTTTTCTCCCCTTGGTGTAACAAATAAGTGCTTTTCTTTATTCGCTTGAAAATGTTTTCCAGGCAGCATACTGGAGGTCACTGGTGATCAAGGATTAGACAACTGATCTTAAACCTGTTTCTGTTTTACTAAAACATACAAAGAGAAAGCCAAAAAACTAAATAACATGGACGTTAGTTAAAATGTTATTTCCTACCTGGAGCAATTTGAAACCTCTATGGTGGGGCCTTCGCAGTTTTTGCCTCCACAACGAGGGGCAGGGCTGTCACATGATCTGGATCGACACAAACAGGAGCTCACACCGTCCACAGGGTCATTGTTGTTGCACGGTTGCCATGGTGCCCAGGGTCCGAAACCACCATCACTGGTCTGGTTTCGCAGCTGTAAAACAAACACCACAAATTCAATTCAAATCATTTAACTTGTAACTTAAAGGGCATTAAAACGGGTCACACAATAGCACAGGTCATTTAAAACAGGTCATTTAAAAACAGGTAACAATGACTAGTAGAGCCAATATTACAACCTGTTGGTCGAGGATAATAAAGGAACAACATAACTGCAATTTACTTCAATTATTTAGGAAAAGTCTAATTTAGTTACATTTGATTTAATTTGAACATCCATTAGCTACATGGAAATGTTATGATAAATATTAGAGCCAGAAACATTACATATTAGCCCATGCGTAACTGGACGCATGAATAAAAATCTGTTTCAGACAGAGTATTGAGCTAATCTGTAGAAAATGTTTTATCAACTAAGCAGATCAACCTGAACCAACAATATGAGCTAAACAAAAAAAAAACCTTTAGTGAAACCAGAAGAGAATTATCCTGCTGCAAAATCAAAGAGACTGCTGGAACATTAGGAGCATTAAAAATAAATTAAGTACATTCAGGGATAAAAAGAAAAGAGAATTTACTACATTTCTTGAAAATATTTACAAACAAACACGGATTATAGCTTTATTTCTGATTTCTCTTTGATCAAATGATGGATTGCTTAATGTTAAAGATGATTTAACTGACACTATTTGATTTGAGGAATAGAGAAAATTGTTCCAAGAACTTTTACCACAAAGAATATTACAATAATAAGCATTAAAATGTGTATATGTTCACACTTTTGACCTTATTTAGAACCAAGTTTGATCAAACGTTATTTAATAATAATTTATATCTGTGGCACAGAGTTGTGTGCAGGCTCATTTCACTAAGTTGTTTTGCAGCACAGGCTTTGTGATGTGTGCATGTAGCACGTTCTCCATTTTACAGAGAGTACTCCGTCACAGCATCCAGTCAAGGGAAGAGCACTCTAGGAGGCATATCATTGTGCAAATCTACTTAAGAAGAGAAGGCTTAAGAGAGCAAATACAGAGGGTTCACCGCAAGGTGCAAGCCATTTATAAGCCTGAAAAACAGAGCAGCCAGAGAAGAATTTGATAAAAGGAAAACATTATCATAGGCCAGGACCGCTCTGACACAACATTTTTGGATGAAACTTAGATGAAGACCTACAAGAGTGGCAAAATGTCAAAAAAGGTCAAAGGAGTGCTTGGAAAGACTGTATTTGAACCACATCTGTTAAATGTGTGTGGCAAGAATGCGAATGAGTTCCTTTTTGCAGTGCTTAATGTAATCCTCTATCACTTCCTCAGTTTTTACCGCTGTCAGAAGATGGGAGCAACCAGGTGAATAGTGGAGTGTGCAAGGAAAGAAGCTCTGATCAGATTTCCTCCAGATGCAGAAGGCTAACAGCGCTGGTAGCCTTTACTTACACCAAACACCGCAGTGGCATCTCACTTACTGGACAAACGGTGATGTTCTGCTTCCACTGACTCATGTTAGAGCTGTCCTCCAGCGTGGTGCATGTGCGCTTCTTGAAGTCCCAGCCGCAGTAGGGATCCCTCGCTTCCAAGCATAGTCTGCAAAGAGTACAGGAGATGAGGAGAAGGGTTGAGCATAAGTGAGTTTAAATGGCAGCATGACTACAGCTTTGCACCTAAAAGCAATAATGCATGACATTATTTGAGCTTAATATATTTCTCCAAGTTGTGATAAGCTGGGAGAAATGAAATGGAGCTCTTCTGTGCTGTTGTTATTGATTTGAAGCCATTTAGAATTTTGTGAAGTTTTCATACACAGCTAAATAAATAACAAAATAACATTCGATACCTTTGACAATAAGCCATATCATACATGTCTGACCAGAAATATACATGACAACACTCCACCAATGCAGCCACCACCCAAAAAGTACCCCCCCACCCCAAAATACAAGTACAAGAAGACTTTTTAATCAATAATTCTTCCCATTAGACTCACATCAACAACACTATACATGGTACATTACCCAAACAGTGATTAAATATTTGTAAGCTCCTCCAGTAAAACAGAGGCTTAATGATGGCTAATTAAATTTAAAGCTGTTAATGACGAAGCTAAGCTGACAGAGCTGATGTAGATGCCTCAGGAACACTAAAGAAAAAGGCTTCCCTTCATTTCTGCAATCCTTTCTTCATCACTCTTGGCTCTTTAATTACAGCATTGCAGCATCTCTTCTTTCTATTCCACTGAAAGCAGAGGCTCGTTTCATCTTTCCTGGTGCTAGCTTGGGTGGTTTATTTGAAGAGCTCTGCCGTGTTTAGCCTGGAGGTCGAGGAATCTGTGTGTTGATACAGCTCTGTACCATCGTGGAGCATAGTGATGAACGTGAGATCAGTTTACATCCAATACAGAGACTACTGCTTTGTCAGCACATTAGAGGTGACCCCACTGAGGAAAAAATGAGTGAGCTGACAAGTGTGGAAAGGCATGCTGTCAGGTGATGTGTTGCACAGACAGAAGAGGAGAATTTCCCCTGCAACAGTGGGACTGTCATATTCGGTGTCATTTTTAGAGTGACTATCCCATCAACACCAACTACCATCTTTTCTACTGATGAGGCGATAATCAAAATGGAGTTGGCCACCAGTTCACAGTTCAGTGAACATTATAGTTAATCTTAGAAGAAAAACGAAGGAGCTTGTTGCCATTTTGGCTCAAGGTCGGCCATATTGCATTTTTGATGACTTTGATGATTTTGCATCATCATGGTGGCTAAAATTCTCATTTGGCCCTTTGATTACCAGCACCCTCAGCTTCAACACACACCATTACAGAGATCAGCTAAGCGGAACAATTAATACGCACATAATTCATGAATGGAATAAAATTAGAGGGTGAGGTGGAAGCGATTTAAAACTTTATATTGGCCCTGTGTGCCGAGAGGCAGGCTGGAAGGGGTGGGGGTTTCACCTGAAGAGAAAAAGCCATTTAGTTTTGGATCCACTTCATTTACATTAAAGAAAAATGGGAGTAAGAAAAAAAAGTGTAAGACTAGTTTAGCACACTGTAATCGTAATAAGCTCTGAACGCCAGAACAAAATGCATCAGCTGGAACAAGATGACTGCAGTGCAGATGTAAACTTAGATTAATCATGCAGAGTAAAATGTTTAAACAGGTAGCATGCTAACAGCTAACTTTGCTATAAGTTCAAATAAGTTTCATGTCTACATCTAAATTTTAAACTTCCTGTTAATCTGAATGCAATCATGTCTGAGATGGTGTACTTCCAAATTTAAAGCAGGAATTCTCAGGAAATTATTTTTCTAGCTCTGTATGGTCTTGATACAAACTCCCAATTACTGCTAACAGGGTATGGGTGAGGCAAAGATTGCTGAAGTGCTTCGGCTTGGGAGCAAATTGCTGCTTAAATGTGATGAAAAACCTGAGGTCAGAAGTATACAGGGGTCTTTTTTTTCTTTAGTGCACAGTTTTACAATAAAGCATTCAATTAGAAAGCTGAGGATTGAATTTATCCACAAATTTACCACTGTGCACCTGTAACTACAGTCAGGTTTTCAGGTTGCATTGGAACAAATTTATACTCCAAAAAAGGAAAAATATTGTTGAAGTCAAATATCATGACATGAATACCTAAGAGGGGCTGAGTCTGCAGATATACAGGTGTACAGAGCACACAAGAGTGGGTACATTAGTAAGCATGTCTTCAGTTACCTTCTTGTGTACATTTGACAAATCTGATGGGCAGTGGCACACACACACATTTGGTGGCACACTATCAGAACAACTTAGCAGCACAGCTTGTTAAATTTTAAGTCGAGTAGCAAAACTCACCAGCCATGTAACAGTATGTCTAGAAGACTAATATCGGCAAATAAATCTGCTGTATTCTCTCTGTGGAGATGTAATTGGCATTCTAAATAATTTGTGAATCCTGTAAAAACCAGTGTCTCCTGTTATTGTAGGACCGTTAACAACTAGACATAAAAACAATACATCAACACACCTTTAATGACAGGCTGTCATTGAATAATGGCAAATATGTTCCCCAGAAATGATAAATTATGGATTGCATTCAGCTATTGTTAGCTGTAGAGCTGACACTTTTGGGTAATGTCTGGCTGTCTGGACTCCGTTCAACATGTGCCTGGAAACACCGACCTCTCCATCTCTCCTTAACAACCATGTTGTTTCTTACTACCATTCTCAGGAAACCACCGCTGAAGCAGTCTCTTCAACCAATCTGCTGGGGTGAGAGTCTGTCCCTGGAGCTTTTTCACCCAACTGTGTTGGCCACTTAGAAAGTCAACTCATGATTAATCAAAAACACAGTACTGTTAGCACTCAGCTCTAATACATCCAATTAAACTCAGTTGGAGCCAGGCTGAAGAATGAGGGTCCTGAAAAAAACCAAGAATACAAAAAGTGAGATGGCAGCCAGCCAAGAAAATGTATATAAAGCCTTTTCTTCAGTAGATTTTTATCCCCTTTAGCCCTTTACCGTAAAGAAAAAGCAGCTGCTTTAACAGAAAACTAATATGACGGCGGAGACAAGATATCATGGCTGAAAGCAAGTAGGAGAATAGATTAGGTGAAGACAGGTTTCATTAGATTTATTATTAACAGGTTACTAGTCCATCATAGGTCTGAGACTGATATTTAAACTGAATGAACTGGGGAGCATGTTTAAAGTTCCCATGGCAGGATTATTAGTACTCTAAATTCTTCATCATGGGTGCCTCCAAATTAGCTTTGCACCTATCGTGGCTCCACAAAAGATGTAATTATTCCCTAACAAGGGATAACTTACCCCTGAGAGAAGCATTGTCTGATGGTTGAATCAGATGACTTCAGCCTTGTGGGTAGGCACATGGGTAATGGTAATTCATGAGTATGTTTGTGGTTAATGTATGCGAATGTACAAATGAATACCATTACAAACCACCATATATTTTTCAGCAGGACAGTTCCACTATGTAAATAAGCTCATTACATGCAGTTATGTAATATTATTGATTATAATGTCCATCAGTTACCCGCCGCAGTATATTCAAAGCAGAAAAAACTAAAGGGAACACTTATACAACACATCTTGGATCTTGATTAACTAAATATTCCAGTTGAAAGTTTATTCATTATTACATAACAAAATCAATGGAAATAAAAATCAATCCACAGAGATCTGGATTCATAATCATCTCTATCAGATCACAGTCTGACCCAACATCTGTGTTTATGATAATTTACAACCAGGCTCACTAGTGTGTCGCCTTCACATGTCTATATGCACTCCCTGTATGCTCCTGATAAAACCACAGATGTTCTCCTCTGAGATCTCTTCCTGAACCTGAATCCGACCATCAGTCAACATCTGGATAGTCCGTGACACCTGAATGGAACAAAAATAATCCTTAAGAGATGCCAAATGGTGAATGGAGAGGCCACGTCATAACATCACTGATTTTATCATGCAGGAACTACTGACACAGCCCAGCCACATGAGGCTGAGCATCATGCATCAAAAGTAACCCAGGTCCCACTGCAGCACCATATGGTCTGACAATGGGTCTGAGGATCTCCAGTAACTTATGGCAGTGGCTGTACCTCTGGCTTGACTGTGAAGGTCATGTGGTCTAGAATATATCTCTTCAAAGTACCACTAACACAACACCAAACTGGTCTTGTTGGAGGATGTTGCAGGCAGTAAAACATTTTCCAGTGTGTCACCTGACGCTCATAACCTCACATGGTCTCAGCCAGAGAAGAACACAGGGAACCCACAGCAAATATGCCAATCGTGGTGTTCTTTGGCAAACGCCAATTGGTTTCAGCCATCATGTCATGTTACTTGTAGTGGATAGGGCACTGGCAAAATGCAATTGTGACCAGTGAGAAAAGATTACGTCAAGGACATTATCTGTGGCCACCACCTGGAGGACCAGTCCTTTATAAGGGTTGTCTTACTAATTGTCTCTCTTTTCCACCCATTGTTTGCTCGGTGGGGGAAATCGATTTGCAATCAGTGTTACTTGCCAACTGGACAGATGATATCCCAGAGTCACCCAGAATGACTGAGTTACATAGTAATGATTAAATGTTCCTTTTATATTTTCTTCAGCCATGTAAATGTTCCTGTGTGTATGTATCCAGTTGCTTATCCAGTACAGGTGATTTCTGACTTGTACCTATTTAAACTTTGGCAACTAATAACTGTTTATCTACCCTGGAGAACAAGAGCCATCTGGACAAGGCCTAGTGGGTGACAAGTCAGTGGTAGCCCAAATGTGGTTTGAACACCACTGGCCACTGTTGCCTGCGTGAGGTATCGGGTTGAGGTAGAATTCAGAAAGTGCTTGTTCACTTAATAGATCAAAATTGAAATTGTTTCAACCCAAAGGTTGTTGTTGCCCACTAATTGTAGACCAAAACAAAGTGCACCATTAGCCACACTTCCCTTTCTCACCTCATCTTCAAACTAATGTGCAAAGTGCAAAAAAACAGACCATAACAACATTACCACTATGTGGAACATGATAAAGTAACATCATGTAATGTAGTTACAGTAGCCCACAGTGCCCTCCAATTAGGGAATTCAAGGCCAATGTTAATCCAGTTCTTTCCCCTTCTTTCTCTGAGAACTTCTTTTCCAACAGCTAATTGTTTTTAGAAGTATAGAGTCTAGTTGCCTTGTGATGAGTGTTTCATTCTCCTCTGCTTTAAAAATGAGCTATATCATTGTTTGCTTGCTAAAATCTGTTATAATAAGGGAAGGCCAAGGGCTTCGAGACGTGATATGGACATCAACATTCAGCTGGACCGAATGGTAAGCACTGGGCTAGAGATCAACACAGAGAGACAGTGTGTGACATTGTGCTATACTACAGATGAAATTTCATGTCTAAATCTTCACAAATACATTTTTTACTTCCTTTAATCCATAAATGACCATTTTTTGCTCATTGACTCTTTAAAGTATCTGTGACAAGATGTTTGAACTTTGCATAAATACTCAGAATAAATATATCTAATTTCAACTACATAGTCATTTCCAATATCCAAACAGAATACTAATAACTTTTTAAAAAACTTAAGCGAGTTCAAACTGTGTGCCATCCTGCAGCGAGGCGAGATCGTGGGCTATGCCTCTGTTCAGGATATGACGTCACGAAAAGACATTCCCCTTAGTTCAATGTAAACAAATTGTAGTTGGAGCTTAAATATCATTGTGTTTGTGCTGATTTGTTGCAAACTGCCAAAGCGTTGCGTCGCTGCAGGATGTTCAAACTGCCCCAGTGGAAGTATAAACCTCTTCACATTCCCAAAAGATGAGGAACTGTGTAAAAAAATTGACTAAACAGGTACAGAGAACCAGGGACAAGTGGCAGCCATCTGCATCGTCTATACTCTGCAGTGAACACTACTACTTTGGGGTTATCCCCTTATTTACAGATATCTTTTGGCTTAAAAGTCTGTTTTAAACGTGTTCTGAAACCTGCTGCTATCCCCACAAATGAAAAGAAAGCAGACAAAAGATATCGGCACTAGCGTTGCAAACAGCAAAGAGAAGCCACAGTGACTCAGAAAAGAGTAAGTCCTTTGTATGGTCTTTGTTTTGTCTACATGTATATTAAAATGACTTTATATCCGTGCCATTCGTTGTTTTGGAGGTGACCGATGTCCAGCTCTAACTCGTTACTGTCCGACCCTTCCTCTTCAGACCCTCTTGTCATAGTCGCTTCCAGACCGGTAAGGCTCAAATAAATATGGTTGCACCCCTTCGTTAGCATCAGCCCCCCCATCGTCTTCACTGGATGTACCCTTGTTCTCCAAAACTATCGATAAATGGCATAAATCTTCACTAAAATCACCCGCAAGTTCCTCGCCGTCACTACACTCATCTATGCTTGTTTACATCCACGGGTTCCTCTCATTACATCACAACATGGCACCGCAACAAGCATCGCAGTTGTCTGCATAATGAGGTATTTCTGGTTTGTGTGTTGAAATGATGCATTCTATTTTTTTGTGCCTTTACAGAATAAATACACAGTATGTCTTCTTTCACATGATATCTTTATGGAACCACATCACGGACCCTTTAAGAGCACCTAGTACTTGCAGCTAATGACCAACAATATGGCTGGTGTTCAGAACCCCATGAACTCTGGGCTAATTTAAGAAAAAGAAAGCTCTCACAAGATTATGATCAAATTATTGTAAAAAAAAATATTAAGTAGTTACTTGTCATTATGCTGTGTTCAAGGACATAGTTGGAAGTCTACAAATACGTTATCGCTTATGCTAGAGGTAGGGAACTGGCCGAGTTCACTTACCAGGACACCAACTACAGGCGCTGGTGTCCTGGTAAGTGATCCGCTCACCAATGCAGGACAGCAGGTCGTCAAACTGGGCCCGGGACAGACAGAAGTACCGCTGGAAGCGACCGTCATCCAGGCGCAGCTCCTGGAGCAAATGATGAAACGTCACTACGTCACAGGAGCGTAGTCGCTGATTGGTGGACGCTCAGCGTCTGAACGCCGAAAGTTCAGATTTTCCAACTTTGGCGTCGACGCCGGGTGGTGCGTCCAGGCGGCGGACACAGCTTTCAGCGTTCTCGCCGCAAAGATGCGCGTTAATGGACGCAAATTCGCTGGACGCCTCAAGACGCGGGTTTACATTGACTTAACATGTAAATCTACGCCTGGAGGCCAAAACGCTTGACCGGTCTGAAAGTGCCATTAGAGGTGAAAAGGCTTGAAACCTGCTTGCTGAATCTTTAGCTAAAATCAGTAAAAAGCTTAAAAAATAGAACTATATGAAGCTGAAAATGTGTAATGTAGTAAAAAATGTT
>JBAMHV010000013.1:5244724-5257798 GCA_037177535.1 Pseudomugil gertrudae
ATGGTTGTTTGTCTGTGTGTGTTGGCCCTGTGATGGACTGGCGACCTGTCCAGGGTGTACCCCGCCTCTTGCCCGTTATGAGCTGGGATTGGCTCCAGCCCCACTGCTACCCCGTTTAGGGACAAAGCGGTAGAAAATGGATGGATGGATGGGGTAACTAGTTCCTTCATTACCAAACAGCATTTAGAGGCTATTGCAGCCCAATGCAAACAGGGCCAGCTAGCAGATGTTGGTCATATGTAGAGGATGCATGAACTGAAATTTCTGTTCTTATTTGCCATCTTGGAACAAATCTTTTAAGAGTTTCTTTCACACTAATTTGACCTGGGGTGCAGAACTGACTACACAAAAGACATTGCTGTTACAAGAAAGGCAAAGTGTTGAATCTGAAGAGGATTTTAACTGGGTTTGGTTATAAAATGGATCGTTTTAATTTAGATCGCTGTGATTGCAACAAGCTTTTACAATAAAAAAATCAAAACAGCTGTTTGTATTATTGTTTTGATCATGGATGATTGACTTGGCTAACCTGGAAGTTTTTGATGGGGTTGGGTGTGGGAAGCCAGGTGGAACGTGGATTCTCCTGGGAGCGGAAGGGCCCGTTGAAGGCCTTGGTGATGGCGCTCAGGTTGAAGGCACACACTGCAGATGCAGCAATACTGTTGCTTTATTGAAAGAGAGACATAAAACAAAGGATGGCAGGGGTAGAGTGAGAGAGAGAGAGAGAGAGAGAGAGCATGAGACATAAACAATAATATTCAGAACAGTTCAAATACTAGCAGTAAAATCAGCAGAAATCAGCTTGCAGGTGTGTAATAGAGATTCTACAATGTATTCCATCCTCTTAATGGAAGTCATATCATTTATACCTGCAGGAGCTATGTATCTGCTTTGCTTTGGCTGCAGGCTAAGCTATGCTATCAGTGCTGCACAGTGGATGAGGACAATACTAAGCTGAGAATATTGGAGAAAACTGCACATGTTAAGTGCAAACAGGTACACAGACAGCTGACTCACAGATGGAATATGAGATAGTAAAACCTCCGATATGCTGCCTGTGTAAGCGAAGCCATTACCATGATGGTCTTTACTCATAATAAGCTGCAACATTATGAGATTCCTAACTGCCTGCAACGGCTGACTGTTTTTCTCCTTCCTGTACACCCAAATCAACACAGACTTTTTATTACTCCACAGAGAGCAACCTGCTGCTTTGGCATGACCAGTGAGATGCTGATAAAACCCTCCACTCAGAAGATGGTGAATGGATTAGGATGAAGGACAGACAAAAGGAAAAGGTGCTGCATGTACTACTCAAGTTCAGCCAATGTAGTTATAAAAATATGTGCAGAAATGTGCTCCGAGTCAGCGTGGGGCTGTGCCGTATTGCAACTGAACTTCAAACGGATGGAAAAATGTGGCTGAAATGAGCCCTTTGTTAACAAGCTGCAAAACAGAGAATAATACTTTAAAATAATTTCCTGGACATTGCTAGCCATTCAGGCATCTTCCATTGGCCATTGACTGAAAAGAATGAGTCACAGGGGTTTGGTAGGTGGTTATCACAGCTAGCTATTTTTTTCTTTTGTGTCCTTTTCATTACCTTTGTTTCAATCTGTCTTTAAACCATTGTGCCTGCCTGCCTGTAGTTTGAATTATTTGGAGTAAGCGCTGTTTGTATAATTAAACTTGATCAACTCCGATAAAATTATGAGCCACATTTAAAGCTTGTTTCATTTTAAACTTGATTTTATAAAACATTTTTACTAAAGCTGTATAAAAAAGCAAGTCTGTATGATTGCAAATCATTCAGGCTATAATTCAACTGAAAGCAGGAAAACAAACAAATGAGTGGAATAAACTAAAAAGAAACAAAGAAGTATTGATTCTTTGGAGTGCATATGCTTCTTTTATCTAAAATCCCTGCAGCATCTGCGAACACAAACACTATTTACCACTTTGCTGCATCTTTTCTTAGTACAGCGTTCAGGGACTGAGGTGGCTGATTGATGTTTTAAAAACTAAATGTTTTCTCATCCTTGCTACATGTAGGATCTCAGCTTTTTATTCATTTGGAGTCTTTTTTTGTTTCATAATGAGCCAAATGTTTTCAGCATGTGACAGGTCTGGACTCCTCTTTATTGGGATCATGCAGCTGTTGATCTTTAATGATTCAATTCAATTCAATTTTATTTATACAGTCCAGTATCACAACAAAGTTGTCTCTAAAGGCTTCACACACAATTAATCACACAACAGACATAACACACAATAGACACAGTAATGACTACACTAAACTAAGCAGACATCCTGTCCTTAGACTCTCCTTCTCGGTAAGGAAAAACAAAAAAAAAAAAAACCCAGTTGTGGAGATAAAAAAACAAAGATATGATGACAGCAGCCACTTCCCTGAAATCTGAATGTGTTGTTTAGCTTTATTACAACTTTAAACATATGTGCAATATGCCTAGAACTTTAGCCCAAAGCAGTCATTGAGATTATTTGGGTCATTTGTAAATATAACTTGTGTTTCTGGATGAAATGTGTTTATTGATGGTTTTTTCAAGAGCTTTCAAGTAATTTCCCCAAAGCATCTGGATTTTAACATTTAATACTCTCCTCCAGGCACGTAGGTCACACCCATTGACATGAGGTAATGTGTGAGGTGCAACATTAACGTAAACGTGCTAGAGGTGCTCATCCAAACAAAATCATAAACATGGGATCACAGAGAAAAACAAAGATGGATCGTTTTTAGGAGCGACTCGCGAACATTGTTCATAATTACCGGCATCCTTATAATTATCCTTTGATGTTGCAAAGTGACAAACATTCATGGCTAGTTGATAACCGATTGGTGAACTATTGAAATGACATGAAAGTACAACGTTACCAGCAGACTGACCTTTGCATTAGTTCAGAATCCTAGTGCTACGTACTGCCCCCTTGCAACAGCTTTCCAGTATTGAACGTTTTGACCGTAGCATGCTTGCATTGTTTGCAGCAAGCATACCAAGCTAAAAACCACCCAAGTAGCTGCATGAAACTGTGAATGGGGGATGCTAGGAAGAAAACAGGTACATCATGCTGCATCTAGGAGTTGCTCACCTTTGTTTTATGGGGTTTTTTCGGGTTACAACAAGTACAGCTGCATGTTTTGTGTTGAAATTATTGACTTAATTATGAGTTCTAATGCTGCTTCTGTTACGAAACAGCTGATGTGTGCGCTCCCGAAAACAGTTGACCAATCAGAGGCGCTGCATTCTGTCAACTTGTTAATGTGACATAAGGGTGTGGGGATATGGGATATTAATTTGTGCCCTTTGGAAACATATAAAAGCCATTTAGCCTGACATGTGCGTAATATAGAACCACTTTAAGTTTAAAAGTAGCTTTTGAGCCAGTCCACCACTTTTGAAATATAAACTATGTCCTTGTACACATATGTAGCACATCATTGCCATGTACACAAGTGTAACCCACATATTGATATTAATGTTTAAATAATTAACAAATAGCTGCATTCACTTCCTAAATAATGTTTTATATAACAAAGATGAAGTTTTAAAGTTCTATATGAGTGCTGACCTTTCCTTCTTGCCACTCGTACTTTTCCTCTGGTGCTCTACTACTCCCCTCCAAACTGTCAAATCTTCCATATTTATAATGTCACTGCTCTGGTCCAATGGTCTTTCGGTTTCCTCTCTCCCAAGCCAATTGATCCGTTTTGGGTTGATATTAAACCTCTCTTCTGCTGTCATTATACATAAGCCATATATCATGCCTCCTGCCTCTTTTCCAGCATGAGATTCTGTAATTCTGTAAGATAGCATCTTATCTGAAGTCTGCTCCCTCAGTTCCCAACACCCAACTGAACTGCAGGCCTTCCTTCTCATCATTCATTTCAGATCAATGCACAATTGGAATGTAATGCCAACTTTGATCCTAATTTCCAAAAAACAAGCATTTAATTTAGGCTTTTCATATTTAAATCTACAGTATTTATTGCTACTAAGTATTTTTGCTGAGCTTTGGGCACTTTTGGGCTAGCACGCTCTGCAATACAAACAGACGGGTCATTTTTCTATGAAGGCAGTGAGATCTGATGTACCTTTGTACACAGATACTTACATTTTAAACAAAGGAAAATGAGTGATAATGCAAGTGATTTAATTTAATGAATTACTTTAAAACTTTATTGCCCCAAAGTTGTTCAATATGGACTCACGGTTTAAAGCAACGCTGGTCCTCAGAGACCCCTACATGCTTTAGTTCCTTACAACTCCAGCACACCTGATTCAGGTTCATTAAACTGCTCGTCAAGTTCTCTGCAAGTCTACTAATGAGTAATTTATTTGAGTCAGGTGTGCTGAAAAAGAGTTACCCCTAAAACACCTAGGGCGGTGGTCCCTGGGGACCAGGATTGGGAAATGCTGGGTTAGAGCAGACAGAGCTAAGCAATGATTTAACTGGCCAGAAAACATATTGTACTTATCAAAATGGGAGACTTTGAGGAAAAGAGTTTGATAGTACTTTTAGTGCCCCTGGACATTACATTTATAAGGTCATTTGAAGCCTGTTTGCTTTGAACTGTGAGATTCATTTCAGGACAAAAACACTGGTTGAACATGTAGGAAATCCCACCGAACGTCTCATTGGTGGGCAACAGAACTCAGGTCAAACAGCCTCCTAAGAAATGTCTTATTTTTGTTTGACGTGTAAAGAGACAAGAGTTCCAGGGAGATTAAAAATGGAAAACTCACCCTTCATATATTGGTCAATTGATGGTAACCAAAACTCAAACTGGAGGAAACCACAGACATTAGATCCCGTCTCTGTGTGTAGCCACAGCAATTTACATGTACAGACATGCACACACAGTTGTGACACAAAGTTAAACTGTGGCCAGTGGTTCAACTGCAGCAATAATTTGTATTATACCCAGTTTCTACCACAGTCGGACATCATTTAGATTATTTTAGACCTCTACATTCTACAGTGTACTATTGCACTAATGTGGAGGAGAGTGGAACTGTGTGAACTAAAAGGCTATATTATGTTCTTATAGCTGCAACCCATATGTTTAGAGTCTGCTTTAAAAGCTAGAGAAAGTAATTGAAAACTTTTTTGACATGTGCCGTTTACTGTTATTGTACTGCAGATTTCAGAGGCACAGCTCAGTGATGTCTGCCGTCATGTGAAAAGCTCTTTCTCCATGTGATTCATCTCATTCCGACAGATCCTGCCCTTTTGGACTCTTTTTGATTTCCCATCTTGTTTTAAAGAATTAATCTCAGTCCAACGCTCTGATGTTCTCTGCTGTTTCTTTTCTTTTCTATGAACTAATTTTGATGCCCCACATTGCTTTGGGGATCTCAGTATTTCCGCTATGTACTCTTCACATCTTTGACTTTTATGTTTTCAACCAAAAAATGGAAGAAGAGGGATGGTATGACGGAAAAAGAAAAACAGCAGGATCTTAAAAAGATTGTATGTCTCCAGCTTTCTTTTGCAGTTTATTTTTTCCAGAGCTCAAAATGTTGGAGGTGTCCTGACATGGTGTTTTCAAACAACTTGCAGTCCAGGCTGTCAGATGCATTTGTATATGTAATACTATGTTCTAACTACTCTAAGAGCAACACGTCCATCCATTTAATACCACTTATCTGGGGCCAGGGCATGGAGGCTGCAGCCTAAGGAGGAAAGCCCAGACTTCCCCAGCCACATTTGTCAGCCCGCCAGGGGGATCCCAAGGTGCTCCCAGTCCAGCCCAGAGATATAATCCCTCCAGCATATCCTGAGTCTTTTCTGGGGTCCCCTCCCACACTTCACCAGGGAGGCATCCAGGAAACAACCTACACAGATGCCAGAGCCACCTCATCTGGCTCCTCTCACTGCAGAGTAGCAGCGGCTCTACTCTGAGCTCCTCCCGGATGCATGTAAAAGCAACATGTTATCCACTCATTTTTTCTATTCTAATTTTAGTACCTGAACAAGCATTTCAGATGCCAATCACAGCTTATCTTCTGGCACACTGACGGAAACGCTGCAGCTGCTGCATGCCAGCAGCTATTACTGTTATTATATTGCATTGCCAAAAGGAAATGTTGTAGCCATATGTGAAAAAGGCATAAACTATTTCCTATATAAAATGGTTTGGCTGAGATAGTGCAAGAACAAATTCTGCCACCAAAAAAAAAAAAGAAAAATATCATACACTAATTGTACTGTTGCACCCAATGTGACTCTTGTCCTATATTGAGATTCACAGCGAGCTAAACTCTTCCATGCACGTCATCCTCCAAAGAACAGACAAGTGTTGTAGTTGAACGAGATTTAATACATAGAAATGTGAAATTGAAATAAACAAACAGAAAAATGCCATTTAGCATACCAGGACTATTGAAATACATGACACAGTAAGCATACATGCTACTATGCAGCAGTGACCATATAAACAAGCAATGCATACAACATAAGAACTTATGTTGCCACTCAAAGAGCTAGAAACAAACAGATGGCTTTAGATGAAGCACTTTGGTTTAATAAAGCACACCATTCTCTTGTCTCATGGAAAACAGCAAGTTCCTGTTGCATCACTTCCTTCAAACCTACTACTGGCTCAGACTACAGTACTATGCCACATGGAGAAGGCAGCACGAACAAAACTGTGGCCCCCTGGGGGCCTGAACATAAAAAAAAACTGTTCCAATACACTAATAGTTCATTGGATCACCTTTAGCTTTGCTTATGGCACGCATTTGCTGTGACATTGTCTCAATAAGCTGTCACAAGATTTATTTCCATCCAGCGTTGCATTAATTTGTCACCAACATCTTGCATTGATGATGACAGAGTCTGACCACTGTGCACAGCCTTTTCCAGAACATCCCAAAGATTCTCAGTAGGGTTGAGGTCTGGACTCGTGGCCGATCCATGTGTGAGAATGATGTCTCATGCTCCCTGAACCAGTCTTTCACTATATGAGCCTGATGAATTCTGGCATTGTCCTCTTGGATTTTGCACGTGCCATCAGGGAAAATAAAACAATTGTTAGAATAACCTGGTCATTCAGAATAATCAGGTATCAGCTGACCTCATACTTTAAGCGCATACTTTTGCTGAACTGAGACCTGACCAACTGCAGCAAACACACATCATAACACCGCCCCCACAGGCTGGTACAGCAGGCACTAGACATGATGGCTGCATCACTTCATCTGCTTCTCTTCTTATCCTGATGCACCATCACTCTGGAACAGGATGATTTTGGACTCATCAGACCACATGACCGTCTTCCGTCACTCCAGAGTCCAATCTTTATGCTCCCTAGCAAACTGAAGCCTCTTTCCTGGTTAGCCTCACTGATTAGTGGTTTTATTAAGGTTGCACAGCTGTTCAGTCCCAATCCCTTGAGTTTCCTTCACATTGTTCATGTAAAAATGCTCTTAATTTAATTATAAACACATGCCTGAGTTCTACTGTTGTTTTTTTTCTAAATGTTTAAATGATCGCTGATCTCAACCATTCAGGATTTTTTTTACAACCACATTTCTCCCTGGAAGACGATAGTTCCCCACTGTCCTTCCAGTTTTTATTATTACGTTGGACAGTTCTTTACCAGATCTCAGTAGTTTCTGTAATCTCCTTAAATGTTTTCTCTGCTTGATGCATGCCTGTGAGTCGACCCTTCTCAAACAGACCAACATCTTTTCCACGACCACAGGATTCATCTTTCAGCATGGTTGTTTAGGAAATGAAAACAACTCATTTCACCATTTGTGGTTAATTAAGTTGTTGCCAGCTGAAAGATGATCACCCATGCAGTTATCCAATGGGAGGCTCATACCTGTTTGCTTTATTGAATCCAGGTTAAGACTTTTTTTTGTAGTTTGAAGTGCTACAGTGGTGTGTTTTAAAATCCAACGGATACCTAAGATCTTTTCTTTGTGTTTGATTTTTTTTAATTATAAAAAAAAAAAATGCTGGTAATTTTAGACATTTTTCTCATTGTCAGCAAATTATTAGATAAGCTCAAACTAACACTGAACTGACCCAATGAAGTAAAAATTTGTGGCTATCTAATGTCTGACAGTATATAAATTATCTGAGCAATGGGACTTCTTTCAGCCAAACAACTCTGTGAACAAAGTTTCTTTAAACTGCAAGAGAAACTCACCCCAATGTGAATTAATTTACCAATGAAAAGATTCCCCAAACAAAATCCTTGTTTACTACTGTTTAAATAAAATGCAGGGCCAGCTGTTTCAGGAAATTAAAAATGGAACTGTATTAAAACATAAGATTTGTTGATAGTCGGAAAGACACAGCCTTATTATTTGAGCTAAAGAAAACTTTATTTGCTGGTCTGATGCTCAGGAAATATTACCGGGATATTGGGTGAGAAAAAAGTCTCAGAAAGGTAATAAACTCCTCAGACCTTCACTCTGCAACCACAATCAGTAGAGATCACACCGAGGCTGTGTAACAGAAGAGGCTGATATGCATCTTGCTTGATAACATTTACAGACGGGTATTCTCATAGAGCTGCTGTATGTTTTAAACCAAGATCAGGTCTCAACATCTTTGTCCTCAGACTCCTTTGTGAACATAATAATTGTTAATAAATGTTACATCTCTATCATTTTGTGATTTTCTGTGTGCATAAAAGTATGTATATAAATATATAATTAGTCATTTTTTAAGAGATTCTTGAATAAACAAATTAACATCCTTTACATGCATTGCTTTTTTGCATACTCAGACCTTCTAAAGTACTAAATACAGCTTTTTTCCGCTAAATCCAAAGGTTTTAAGCTAATGCACATAACCTCAATTCAAGGGGAGAGAAAAACACATGAAAAAAAACATCAGCAGCAGCTAAAACCACATAAAGGCCAATGTTTCAACCTCAGTTAATGCCTGCATCACAGCAGAAAAGGAAAAAGGGCCAACTCAGCAGAGCCACAAGGCTGCAGGGACTGGTAACTGAACATAGGCTGCCAGGATTATCCATACATATTTTTACACTACATGATGTGCCAGCAAGCTTTGTCCCAAAACAGTCCCATTCTCAGGCAAACAGAGTCAGCAACAATAGTAAACAATACATCAGCACCACAGGATCACGGGGGCTGACAGGCACACCAGGTGTTTTAACTACCGGAAAAAATTGCTACGATATTAATAGTGGAGGTACGTTTTAGTGTAAGCTTTGCTTGACCTATTTTTTACTGTATATTCAATCCAATACAAATGGACCAATAATGGAAAGAGATAGGAAGAAAAAAACCAGCAGATTTTATCCAAAAAGCAAAAGGAAAAATCCATTACTGCACCAGCAGCTGTGTTTGGTTCAGACTCGTGACTCGCAGGTCATTTAGAGTCAGATTTAATGTCAGCAATATGATGTGAAGAGAACACCAAGTAGAATCAGACATATTGCAGCTTTATTCGCTCAGCTATAGACGGTACTCTGTGTCAAATCTGCTCTTGCTGACTCGGTTTCATGTTTCATTGCATTAAAAGAATTTTAATATCACTTAGTGAGCTGAGACTGACTGATAATTAGGAACTTTAAAAAGCTTTGCCTGATAATCACATGGACCTATCATTTAATCATATGACACAATTCATATTCAGTGCTTAAAAGAGACTATTGAGAAAGATTGGCCATAAAAATGACTTTAAATATGTGCTTTGGATGGAGAAACTACCTATGTCCAGTATTAAATCACAACAAAACAATTGTGGTTGGGAGAAACTATCCAACATTTGCACTTTACCAACAGTCTATTCTGCTTTTAAATGTGAAAATTAGGTACAATTTCAACACTTTTGTCTTTCAAAACTCTGTTGGACAGATTCATTCACAACTGGTATTAATCTCCCCACACACAGATGAAATTCCTCAAACTTAATCCTGCCTCGGAGTCGAGATTAGTCTGTCTTGCTCCGGCAGAACAGCGCACCTACAACAGCTGAATAAGAGGAAACATCTAAGATGGATCCTGAATTAATAAAGAGAAGCAGAAGATCCTTTTCATTTATTTAGGAAGATGAAAATAAATATTTGGAAGTTTTGTCTGAAACAAACTTATATGATAAATCACTTTTAAATGTGGGTTGATTAATTAATAGGCTGTTCAACTTCCCTTATCCAACCATAAACCTCAAAATAGAACTGGAGGTGAAGCAGAGGGTCAGTAAAGGCACCTAGAAATAGATACGAAGGCTAATGATGAGCAGATAATTACATGGTCCTGCAGGAAAAGCTTGCTGCAATGTTGAGCCCATGACAGAAGGACGTAGCGAGTAAGGGGTTCATTAAATGATCTGGCTAAGCTTTCAGGTCTTCACGGTGCTTATTGTTATGGGATGCTAAAAGCAGTCCAACAAAACTTCACTGGCATCTCTGAAGTCCTTCCCTTCATGTAGCTTTTTCTCCTAAAGTTAGAGAATATTTGGTAATTGACCATTTTTTCTGTTTATTTAAATGTAACAAAATTTCTTCTCTCCTTGAACGACTTGAAACAATATCTTCTTTTTATGCTCTGGATGAGCATACAAACCCGAGCACAGTGATGATAAGTTTGCACGTTGTCCCTATGAGATTAAAGGTGTTTGACATACTCAACCTCTCACTCAGACTCGAGAGGCTCGAGTGTGCCTGAGAAGCATGTCAGACAGAGTTACATGCAAAATAATGCACAGTTCTTGTTTCAAATGTTCACATAATGAATGAAAAATACATGTGTAACCTGAACTGGAAATGTACCTTTGTGCCAGATTGTTTCAATTCCAATAGAGCCAATCACACAAATGACCTACACTGGGCATTACTCTTAAATGCATCTTGTGTATACCAAAATGTATTGTTCATGTCCTGCTTCCCCTTCATGGACTGTGTACCCATGAAGGCCGTCGTTAACATATAAGGACACATTTTTATTGCATTTCTCTTTTGCAATTCTCCCAACTCTAAAAAAAAAAAAAAAGAGCAAGAAAACCTGTTTTTTTTAGGTTTAGACTTCAGCTGCATTCTCTATCCCCAAAAAGTAAACCTTAAGACTGCTTTTGTTTGGCTTCTTTCCTACAATCACCCAAAAAGACCAAATTTACACAAAGGCGCCATGACTTAACAAATAGAGCTTGAAGAAATTGACTAATTCAACATTTTACAATGTCCCCCAAATAGAGGAAATAAGATCCAACTAGGCTAATTCTAATTTTTACTCAGTGTTAGAAGTAACAAACTACTCTAAAAAGGTCACAAAATGACTGCAATCTCATTGTAGCCATTGTGAGAAGGAAAGTAAAAAGTGAAGGACAATGGCCATCATCTGGTTAAATAGTTTTGCAGTTTCTTTCATAGAGTGATGTTAGTTTATATTATAAATGCTTCAAAGTTAGTAAAAAACTATTTTATATTATGTACATCACGTCTTGCAAAAACAAAAAAAAAAACCTTGAACAAGCAGAAAAATTATATTTTCAAAGAATGCTGTCCCTCTCCTTAATCTTTACTAATTTAATTCTTTAAAATAGAAGCAATGCAAATACAATTAAGTGCCATATCATGCATTGACGAAACACTGCAGGTCACAAACAGTGCTGAGACCTGCTTGCTCCGGATTGCAAGCAGACAAAGATAAGTACTCTGTTCCAACTCTCCCTGTTCTGTTTCACAGCCCCAAACTCCTGGGAGCAGCTGTGAGCCTGTTCAATTTAGGCCAGACAGATGGAGACAGTGTTTGTGGTGATTGCATTAACATATCCAAGCCCGATGAGCGAAGCAGTTTTAGAGGGAGAACCAATGAGTCCCTTTGGAAGGCAGGAAAGAAACAATGGAGGGAAGACAAAGACTTGGAGAATTTTTGTCATTGCTTCTTTACGTCATTCTCTGCTTCCTCCATCCCCTACTCTCCTCCATCCTCACTGCTTCTCATTTTATTAGTCTGTCTCCCAGTTCCTGCTCTCTTGCTCCCTCCATCTATCGCTACAAATGGCTGCAGGCTGATGGGAAGCAGCCATGTAGTGTCAAATACTGGCAGCTTAACAGGTGAGGAAGCAGAAGGTGAGAGACAGGATTCAGCTTCTCCCCTGACAGAACACAGAATACATCTGAATACCAACGACTGCGTTTCCACACGTGCATGCTTCACATGCACACACACAGCATCTTCCAAACAAAACTCTGCCACCCTGGCAGCAGTTAGTGCCAGCTTTTAATAGTCTCACATGAGCAGGGTTGAGCTCAACATTAAGGGCATTTCAGAAAGGATGCTTTTAAAGTAGCATTTCTTTTTATTTGTGCAGGTTTGCTCTGTTTGGCTTCATGTACTGGAATAGTTTATAAACAATATGAACAGATCAGGATAAAAGAAACACAACGATTTTGTTATTTTATGTTTCTAAGTCAGAAAATATGTATCTTGGGGCTTTATTTACAAGTAGAGGAAAAATGCAGCGGAAGCTTAAGAGGCTGAGCACAAAGCGTTTGTCTGAAATGCTGATCTTCCCTTCATAGCTTTGCTCTGGATGACAAGTTGCAAGTTGTAGAAGTGAAAATAAACTTTTAGACAGAGGGAAATACTGTTATTTAGGCATTTAAGATACTTCTCAGATAAAACGTTTAGGACTCATTCAGCAAAGACAACACACAGACACTTCCATCTATCCATCCATTTTCTACCGCTTCTCCCTGAACAGGGTCCCAGCTGACATCGGGCGAGAGGCGGGGTACAGCCTGGACAGGTCGCCAGTCCATCACAGGGCCAACACATACAGACAAACAACCATACACACACACACACTCACTCCTATGGGTACTTTAGAGTCTCCAATCAGTCTATCCCCAAGCTGCATGTTTTAGGACTGTGGGAGGAAGCCGGAGTACCCGGAGAGAACCCACGCTAACACGGGGAGAACCCAGGCTAACACGGGGAGAACCCAGGCTAACACGGGGAGAACCCAGGCTAACACGGAGAGAACCCAGGCTAACACGGAGAGAACCCACGCTAACACGGAGAGAACCCACGCTAACACGGAGAGAACCCACGCTAACACGGAGAG
>JBAMHV010000013.1:5275188-5296841 GCA_037177535.1 Pseudomugil gertrudae
GGGAAACAGCTTGGGTATATATATATATATATATATATATATATATATATACCACAAAACTGTTGTAAGAATAAAATGTCTTGTGAATATATCCATGGAATCCTTTTTACCCTAAATCATGAGGAGTTTATTAGGTGCACTTGGAGAAGCTGCTGCATAATTTCTTGCTAATGAATTAAAGACACCAGACTGAACCCTAGTATCCACAACCTAATGAGCGAGACAAACTTCTACAAATTAACCTGGGATTCCTGTTGGGTTGCTTCTGTAGTGAATTATCTTTTTATTGTTTGTTAGAGTTTTTCTTTTTTATCTTCTATCACCAAAACACTGCAGGATCAATTATTCTTACTCATTTTAAACAACATTCTGGATGCAGACAATGCATGCAACTAGTCCATCAGCGACATTATGACAATATTGACAAAAGGTGAGGTAAGCAACTGCTACTACTAACCCGCCACCCCCCACCCCCACCCACCCACAGCCTGTTTTTTTTTTTAGTGGGAAGGCACTGAATTATTTTCTGTATGACCCAAAGAGACATACTGTTGTGTATGTCGAGACACATTCTGAGTTTCTGAGGCAAGCAGTCATTAGCATTCAGTGACATCATTGTCAACCTTTACAAGCCACTAAGTCTTCTGAAGGAAGTAGTGGTTTGCATATAATAATGCAAAACTAAATAGTAATGATTGTATTGTGCAGAAATATTTTTGTATGTTATATTACAGTCTAGCATGGTTCCTATTAAAAACCGAAGGTGCATTATGAAGCACTAAACAATGGAGAGCCTCGACTACTGAACAACTGAAGCAACAATAAGTAAGAATGAAAAATAATTTCACCAACAAAGCTTCAATGATTAATGTCCTCAGGTTCCAAACAACTGATGCTAAAAGGAACAGTGATGTTACACGGTGGTAAGCATGCCCATGTTACAGCTGTTTGGAATCTGTTGCAGACATCAAATTCAAAATGAATGCATATTTGCAAAAAAAACCTAAACAGTTTAGTGATAAATACTGAGTTAGAGCTGCAGCTATACCACAAAACCTGTATTACCAAATCATTAAGCTTCATTTGGTTCCTCCAGCCAGCAACACCTGATATCTGAGGATCTGGCTCATAATGATCGCTACAGCTTTTCTCCCTCTCATTCTGCACAATCACATGTTCTAGTCACATGACTGCTGCCAAACTGTACGCAGACAGTCAACAACCTAAGATCCAACATTACACCTGCCACTCAGAGGGGAGCTCCACCCTCTCCCTGCAGCAGTCCATCAATCTGCCTGTTGAAATGAAAACACAGCTTCTCCACAGCTTCTGCCTGTCAGCTTGTGACAGGCTGGGGACTAATGGCATGACGTCATTGTAAACACGCACACACACATATTCAAGCACGGGAAGACGGATGCCTTTCCGATGATTCACGGCTTGGAACATTACCATTTTTTCAGCAGGGCCCCTTCTCAAAGAATCCCCATGGGCTTAACCCGTTGACCTTCACCAAAAAAGTGCCACCCTCCTCCTCCTCTCCCCGTCCGTCTCTTATTCTTCCTCACACCACTCTGGAACAAAGCCACACTCTCACACGGCCTGTGAGAATACCAATTCCACCTCAACATCCTCTTCCTCACATTCCTCTCAGCTCCAAACAGAGAACATCTCAAAAACGAGCAACTAAATGTGGATAACTGTTGCACTGTGGAGACGATGTTTTTAATATGGAACCTACCTAATGCATTCTTATTTTTAAAAATATTTTACAGTTCAAATATTTATTTTTTTTATTAATTCTCCATGTAGTTGTTTAACATCAATTTATGACTTTTGCATAACATTATTCTGGAAACTTTTACATGAACTGACACAAATATATTGATATTTACATTTTGTTGGTACATAAAACTAATGGCTTAAAAGCACACAACTTGTTCTTACAACTCATTTGCTTTGTTCTAATAAGTAACATCAGTGCTATTTTACCCCCAGATTCAAGTCTAGAGATTAATTTTGATGTTCACCTCCAGTCCCAGTAAGTTGCAGCATCATATGCCATCTAATTTACACAGATTTATTGTTTTCTCCCAGAACATCAATCTATATGCAAGAAAAAAACATTTTCCAGACTTATAACTAACTTTTGCAGACATATCTTCAAAGCTGTCAAATGATAAGTTTAAACTTTTTATTTCCTGTTATAAAAGCGTACATACAGTATGAATAAAATCTGCAATGTCAAACCAACGCTGTTGATCTAAACACCACCAGATGTATTATATCAATCCAACACAGTGTGGAGAATGAGGCATTGATAGTTTAGTCCAAAATGGGACTGGAGAAAAAAAAAACATGTCTGACGTGGGGAAATCCTCATGATATGATCATTTTAGTGTGAAATTTGTGAAAAAATTAGGGCTCAAAGTTTCTCCTGCTGGGAATTTAAAAGAACCCCATTTGAAATACAAAGTTTACTCTTTTTTTTTATAAAAAACATTATTTTTTGTTTACAGGACTTGTGCCAGGCCAACTTGTTGCTGGTTTTCTGGTGGCTGCTCACAAACTTCTGTTGTCTAAAACCAAACGTGTAACAGAGGAACCCGTTCACAGCTCTCTTCTCACCCATTGAGACCAAATAATGAGGTTAGTTTTACTTTGTAACATATTTTTCCCTATTAAGGACAAGAATGCTGTATTTTTTTCCTGATAATGTTTCTATGGTCAGAAGAAAAGATAAATATTTAGAGAAAAGAGCAATAAGTTGGACGTTGATCATGAAGGAGCTACAAATATAAAATGGTTATTTTGTCATTCAAAACTCATGTTCTAACTGGGCTGCTGCCATTTTTCATTCCCAAATACAGCCCAAGGCCATGAAGGCTTTATTATTTGTTCCTCAAGTCTCAGATGCACGTTAGAGTTCATTTCCATCTATTAGTGAGGCCAACAACCACGTACAACTCCTGCCATCAATTCCTCTCTCCAAACCTGAGCTTGATGCCTTATTTCCCCCAATTCCACCTTCCCTTCGAAACTCCTCCTGGCAGTATTTCCTAAAGGAAGGGGGGGAGGGGGACTAACAAATTTTTATGGGCAAATAAAATAGCAGAAAATAAAATTAGTAGCTAGATAGGGTATTCATCACTTTTACTGCATAAAGATGGAGTCTGGGCTCGGAAATGAATTCTATTTTTATGAGGAATGAAGTGAAAGGGGGTGGGATGGGGAGGGGATTGAGAGATGGAAACACTAATGAAGTAAAGAGTCTGCGAGCAGCAGTGACTGCAAATGTGGCCGTTCCTGAAATGTGGTTCTGCGTTGATAAGGCCACCTCTCACTGACACACTGCTAACATCATGTGCGACAACTAATTATAAGTCATGAATATTGTAAATAAGCGTGTCGGGGGAATAATGGCTGTTTGAATGGGAGCGGTCTGACACTTGTTACAGTCCAGATAAATTTGTGTACGAGGGGAAGGAGACTGGACCTACCCGGTGCGGGTTTAGTCAAAAGAAGTATGTAAAACTTGTGTAAAGTGCATGCATCACTTCAGAAGGTTACTGGCATAAAACATGTCTGAGTGGGCATCATTTCAAACTAACTTTTCTTCTTTCATGCTGTTGTGGGAGTTCATCTTTATTAACACAGCAAAGAGATCCTTTTTATAATACTTTACCTTTCTACTGCTTAATTAAATAGTTTCTTTTCTTGCTCTAATTCTTCCTCATAAATCTATTTAGAGCAAGAATCCACACATACACACTCGCCACATGACATTATGAACAAATGTATCACTAGTTGCTGCACAGGTAAAAAAAAAAAAAACACAGGAGCACTAAAGGAAAGGCTGTAGCGCTCACAGGTGCACCCGACTTGTCAAACAGACAACTAATATTGACTTTTTTCCACCCACAATGTGTCCTAAACTCATTTTTATACCAGTGAAATAAAATAAAGCCTTCAGAAATGATTTTTACTGGAGTGGAAAAAACTCTGGTCATGATTCCTGTCAGTCATCAGAGCTGCATAAAATAAATCTTCAAATATGAGTTCAGCTTTGGGAAATAATGAAAAGCTGCAACATTTTAGTCTGACCTGACAAACTCTTCACACTGTGCTACAACTCTGATGTATCACATTTTTCTGGGTAGTTGTCAATCTCATGACATCTGCTACCACTGCATATTATGTGTCTAACTTAATGTGTACTTCTCTAACATTGTATTTTTTAACTTAATCCAACATTGTACTCTCAGTTTGACCCATAACTACATTGTATTTCTAATTCTAAGTGATCATAAAAGAAAGGAAAGAAGTTAAAAGACTGTAGAAAACTGCAGAGTTAATTAAAAAAAATCTTTAGGGTTGAAAGTATGTTATTGTATTAGTGCACAGAAGCACTCATGCACCTCAATGTAACACTTTTGACTTATTTCTGACATTTTTAATTAAACATATTTTCTTAAACATATCAAAACCAGGGAAGAACATGTGAATGAGAGCAGGTTTCCATGTAAATTCAGCCTTATTGATGTCTAATCTTCACTGATTTTACAAAAACGGCAGTGAGATTGTACACACAATATTAAAGTGACTTTAATGGGGTAGAAACACAAAACAAAAACCATGACAGGACTCTTCTGCCCTGCAGTCATTTATTTTCTCTAAGGAAAAATAATCCCCAGACCACTGAACTTCTCCATTCCCTTGTGATTATTTAGACTTTTGACCCACTTCATGTGAAAGATGAAGTAATTACTGAATTTAACTAAAGACAACTGCTAATTTAAACTCCCTGAAAACAAAGATGTGAGTTTCCTGAATGGTAAAATGCACTGAGTGGGACTTTTTGTCACACAGCTCATTGTTGCAGCAAGAATCCATGGACATAGCCACATCTTCCTCTTTGTGTTTTTCTCTCATAAACAGTGTTCACAATCTAGATAAAGACACATACTTGTCACCTATGAGCTCATTTGCTCACACCTCTCTGTGTTGAACAGAGAGCTGCGACAGGCTGAATCAGAGCAGCGGTACACCTTCATCCACTCATTGCCATGGAGAGAAGTGGCCTGCTGAAACAGAGTGTTAAGGTGTGAAGGGACCCTTCATATGAAACAAAATCTAGCGACATTTTTCCCTTTTCGATGAATAACATACTGGTGCCAAAAACAGCGAAAGGAGAGCAGCAGTAAACAAGCTCAACAGCCAAAAGTCATTCAGCCAAGAAACCTACCAACACGTCTTTTTAACTCCTCTATTAGTGTTTGTAAAGCAGCATTTAGGCAAACACTCGTTCCCTAAGCACAGCACAGAATAGTTTGAATTACATTGCTCAGTTAAGCACTGCCAGAACTGGGACTCAACATAAGTATGATTTTTTTTTTCCGTACATGCATGTATCCCCAAATACTGAAGCCTTGTTCAGACCTCCAACCAAATCCTGGCTTCCTGCAGGTAGATTTCACAAAGAACCCAGCAGTTAAAAGGCCCCATTAAACCTAATCTTTGCAAATCTGATCCAAACACCATTTGAGTTGGTTTAAAATGCAATTCTAACCCCACGTGGTTTGTGTCCAGAGCCGAATCAATGCTGCTGCTGGCAGAACAGTATATAGAACAGCATGAACAACTGTCTATTGATGGGCACTGGTCTCACTTCTATACACAGCAAAATAGGAACAAAGGAAGATGTCTGCAGGGAAAACATAATTAAATGTGACTAGTGGATGAGAGGGGTTAGTTTTAACTTCATTTGAGTTTTTAAGGAAATATTCTGCCTTTAAATGTGGGTAAAATAGCTATAATATACAGGATTCATTTTAAAAACAAAGAAAATGATTCCAGTAATTATGACAGGAAACAGGAAGTTTTGCTGCTTTGATGCCAACATGTTGGGTTCAGTTTGTGCTTGCAGCCTTCATGTTGTTGCCCACTCTCCACGCTGCAGACGCCTACACACTGTAATTCCACATCAGAGAGGCTGGCAGGTGAAAACAGACAGTCACTTCATGACCAACCAACCAGCACAGTGGGTTATTCCTTCCTGTCTTCTTTTAAACATTTACTGTACTGAGTACACCCACACATGTCCAGAGAAAGATGCAGGTACAACAGGTGAGTGTGCACACATTTTTAGATTCTGTATAAAAAGATTGCAGAATATAGATCATCTTTGAACTGCAGAGTTGTTTCTAAGCCTCAACTCTGTCAAATATTTCATTTCATTCATTGTTCTCTGAGAAAAACCTGCCGTGAATTCCTCCAAAATGGTGGAACAAACTTAAATTGAACATATAAGCCTAATAACTGCACACACGTGCCACTTAAAACTGTTTTTCTTCCCCAGCCAGCTGGCCAAGCTGCAGCACATTACAGGGTGACGAGTGGGCCTGTTTTGCTCTCAGCTCGCGGGCTCGGAGATTATTTGTATATTCTGACAAAAGCTGCATCAATAATTAAATCTCCGGCCCAGTTGTGGCACAGCGATCTAATGAAGAGTGTGATTGAAATCAGCCGTGACTCATCAAACTAAAGGACGCGAGAGCGGAGTTTGATACTTGTGAGGTAAACAGGGGGCAAAAATATCTCGGCTCAATGTCTGCCCATGGTCTTCATGTTGTTTTGATCCCAGGTTTTCTCCATGAATACACTCTATGCTTGAGTTCTCTGCATAATGAAGATTATGCATACCACACTTCAAACTTAAACCACAGCAATGGGAAAGATCAGAGTGTCTTCGGCATAAGTAAATGTCAGTTCTTCCTGCCCCTCAGGAGTTTCCAAGTCTGACAACAACACCTACAATAACAGATTCATTTTATTTTCTTTCTGGTGCCCAGAGACATTTCCCGCTATCTCTGTTGAACAGGGAGTTTACACAAGATGCATCCTGTAAACAGGAGCAAGCATAGCAGTTGACCTGTTGACTCTTCTGATCAGCTACTGGGAGAGCATGCATGCTGGGAAACAGCAGCAAACAGTGAAACCAGCTGCTGTCCCCAGCAGTAAAGAGCTTTCTGAGAAAACTACTGGTTCAGTTATCTGACTGCCGAATTATCCAAAAAGCAACATTAATGTGGTTAAATACAATCCCAAACTGATACATCAGACTACCGCTAACGTAAATAAGACTATTAATGCATTCAGGTGTTAATCTTTGCATAATTTAAAACCATTTAAACATTTGATAATTAAAAAGTATGTTTAAATTCACTAAAATCTCCACCAAAATAACGCTGACCAAAAAAACCCTTTAATAATATGGTTAAAAGAATATGTCATTTCTGCATATGAAAAGCCCTGAAAGTCATAGTGAGAGAATTAATTGGTTATACGGGTGCATATTAAAATATATATTTTGCTACACCTTCACAGGAATGGATATGTGGATCTCTGAGGGAAAATGTGATCGCTAGCTTATTTTATGGGTGATCTAAAGGCTTTTGTATCCTCTCCAGGGGGCGTACAATTCAGTCACAAAACAGTGTTGATACTGAGACTCTGGTAAATTCAAAGTGTCCCACGATGACACATTTTTGTAATAAAAAAAAATCCCTGTAAATAGGTTGCTAAGAGACCTTCGTTTTGAAGATGAAGCCATTTTCTGTCACGCTTTCAAATAATTATGTAATTCAAATAACAGATAATGTTAAATGATGAGTATCTAAAGATCAACATAGGAGCTCTGTGTCCGTCTATAAAAAAATAATGGTCCTGTATAGCTGGAAGATGATACACAGTGTTGAGGATGTGAAAAAGTAGAGGGTAATGTGTGTTATTTCTACAGTACTGTTAGTCATATGTCTTGTTTCTTTGTTGACTTTTATGTTGCTGTATCTATAGATATGTGTTTTTATGCTGTTTTGGCTGACAGCAGCTGATTTCATGACCATAAATATATTTTCTCATTTCATTTCCAGTGACAGTGAATTCATTCCTAAGCTGCTTTAAGACATTAAAAAGCTTTTCTTTATAAAACTGTAACATCAATATGTAAAGAAAATGAGCTGCTAGAAGGATAAAATCAATACGACTAGATCCTCGGAGGAAGAATGAACCACAAGAGAGCTGTATGAGGGAAAGCCAAAGTCAGAAAAGTCTAATTCACTCCCAGCTGGTGCAGCTGAGGGGAGCAACTGCAGCTTCTTACCTGTCCTGGCTGCAGCTGCCTCATTTGTGGGAGGTTTAGCTATCAAGTAAGATGTTAGGCCAGCAGCAAACCAAAGAAAAATGTTTAAGCACAATACATGGTTTTTATAATGTTCAGCATGAGAAAATGCAGCTCTGTGTCAAGCTGAAAGCACATTTTGTCTTTGTTTAGTGTTACACACTCACCAGTTGTGTTGGATGCTGCTTAACAAGAACACCTGAAGCCAGTGTTAAAGCAGACCTCACTTGTCAAACAGGATGGATAAAAATAAGATAAAATACCTGCACTCTTTCTCAATGCAATTCCATCAAAGGTAACATTTAGCAGCTTTATATTATTACCTGTGTTTTTAGTCTGAGCATTACCCTTACTAAAGACATACATTTAGGCCAGGGGTGTCAAATTCAGGTCCTCGAGGGCCGGTATCCAGCAGGTTTTTGTTGTCTCCATGCTCCGACACAGCTGACATAAATTACTTAATAGGGTACAAGAAGCTGTTGTATCTATTTGATTTGCATCAGGTGTGTTAAGTGCAGGTAAACGGTAAAACTTGCTGGATTCCGGCCCTTGAGGACTGGATCTTGACACCCCTGACTTAGGCCAAATTAAATTGCAAACCATAAAAGATGTTAGGAAGTTAAAACAAAGAGAATATATTTGGAATAACAAAAAGAAAAGTCCCTCATAACTTTCACCGATGATGCTCTGAAAGGTAAAACCACAGATGACAGAGTCACACCACTCTGCAGTTTCGCATGAGTGCAACTGTCAGTCTATATTTGAAGAGACAGCCCATCGTGTCACATAGCAGGACAGCCACCTGGGGGTTGCGCTCATCTTCAGTGGGCTGTGGGAGCCAAAGATCACAGCTTCGCAAACACAAACACCACCTAAAGGACGTATCCCAGGCCCCGAGCACACAGGGGACCACTCCTCATTCAGAACTTCTGACATTTCCCAGCAAGGAAACTTTGAAAAAAAGAAGAAAAAGTCACTCACTTGGAAATGATAGGAGGAAAAAAATGTGAGGTGACCTCCAAAGAAAGCAAGCCATGAAAAGTGTGGACCCTTCATACCAGGGATGATAATAGGTTGTCCTTTTCCACAACCCCGTTAGCCGCCTGTGCATTTACAGAAAGGGCAAAGCAATCAGAGGGAAATTTGTGCTCTGTCACATGGAACACTGCAGATCAACAGCAGCACAGATCAGAGACAAAACTCAGAAGTCAAGCTGAACTGTTTTCACTTTCTGCACTGCAGTATGTTTTCCACTTCCCACTTTCTTTGCTTTAGAGAGGTGCGAGACACGTCTGGATGAACAGGAGGCTTTGCCATGGCATGTCGGCACATACAGCGATGTTAGGAGCAAAGATCTATACTTGCTTTGATGTTTGACCTAGATATAATGGAAGACTAGAAGAACAGCGTAATGAATAGATGAACACAAAAAGATGTGGTGGAGGCGTGAACCTGACAGAAATGCAGCAGCGGTTCCATATCAGGAGCAGATACAATGCTCTCCTGCAGGGAAATGTCACAGAGAGAGGCCTGTGATTTCCTCTGGTTTGTGGAATTTAGAGAAGGATTTAGAGAACTGAACACGTGCAAAAGCAAAAAAAGAGAAAATAAGTGGGGATAGCGGAGCCTGGTTAAAGGTCTGGTGGAAGGATGGAGGTAGATATGTGGAGATTCAGACAGTATAATGGTGTTTACATTCCTCCTTTATGTTACTGCCGTCTTATCTATGCAGGGATTATCTGATGGACTGACAAGAACCCTCTCCATTCCCTCATGTGTCCTCTCCCGTTGCATCTCTACTCTCACAGGTCTTGCCAAGGCTAGAACAAACAGAGTGTATTTGTCTCTTTTGGTGTCATTAAAAAACTTTGAGTGCAACTGAACTCTAAATGATTCTCTTGTTTCAGGGATTCCCGTGTGTTAAGTACAAGAAAGCCTTTTACCCACAGAGAGCTTATATGGTTTCTTTTCTTTGGCACATTTTTATCTTGTTTTATATTTTGTGTGTGTATTTTTCAGAGTTCATCTTAAATGATATTTTCCATCCTTGTAATATCAATATGTCTTGCTCTATCTGTTCCATGCAGCTGTGTTAAGGTTTACACAGTAAAATCTATCAATTTGTTTTCTCCTGAAGCATTCTTAGAAATCCTGGAAGAAGATAAGCATTTATATTTCATAACTAATTGATTGAAAAGATACGCACATATTAAGTACTGAAATATACGCTTGTTTGGAAATTGCACATTAATCATAACATGCACTAGTAAACATTAAATGATCCTTTTATAAGTAACTTTAGCACAGATAAAAGCCAAAACTCTAAACATTATCACCTCTAAAAGTTAATATTATGTGGCAAAAAACTTTTGCACCCCTTACAAAGGCTAAGACGGCATCTGCCTTGCATCGACTCATCTGAGTGTTATCTCCTGCTCTTTTTTCTTTGCCACCTCTAATAAAGTCCTCTTAGGTTTCTTTGCTACACCGGCTTTGGGAAAGAAATCCTCATTCAGATTGAATATTTTCAACCATAATAGCAGTAAAAAGGGAATATGCAGCCAACAGATTTAGAGTTGAACTTTAACATGACTGTTTCATAACTGAAATTCTACTAAATAACTGTTTACTTATCATTTTGGAGAAAAGGCTACTTGGACTAATCTCAAATTAACTTGGCTCCATGCTTCAATCAGAAGGTCTCCCTATAGTCCACCTTTGTGCAAATTTATAATAAAAAAAATGTTTTTAAGAAAAAGAAACAAGCAAAAAGCAGACACAGGCCATCTATGCAAAAGAGAACGGTAGAAGTTTGGTATCTTTGCAGAGTAAAACAGTCTGCCTTCTCCACGTTCTTCTCCTCTCTTTGTTTCTAAAACTGTACACACACTGAAAGACTCATAACATGTATGACCTTGTCCCTCTCAAGTGACTGGTACCTGGTGTTACATTTCTCACAATTTTCCCCTGTAAGGTCATGATTTTTTTTTTTAAAAAAGAGACAAATTGAGAGGAAACACAGGGATGAAGTTGTGAGAACTAAAATCTGAAAACCTTTTTTGACTGAAACTACTGATCCTTTGACAAACCAACAAGGGCAAAGACACAGAAGAAAGAAGCAATTCATCCAAACACGAGAATATTCTACAGCTCTGTGGTCAAATCAATATTCTATCTCCTGTTCAAACCATGCAACATGTGGAAGAAAAGGATCCACTGAAACAGAGCACTTTGTGTTCTTTTCAGATGACAAAACAAAGAGCGAGTAAAGAAAGAAGAAAGCATCGATTATTTTCTGACATAAAAAGTTTGCCCATCAAAAGTTGCTGCTCCTTCCTTTTTTCCCGACAGAGGTGGAAGTACTAATACCACATCTGTCAAACTTGCATCCCAATACAAAGCAAACTAAATGAAAGAAACAAATGTCAGAAAACAGAGCTCTTGCTTTCGCTCTCCTTTCCCTCTCCCACCCATCGAGCACTCGAGCTTTTCTATACTTCTGTTTTCACCACTCTCCCACTCCTGTCTCTCCCCACCACTTGCACGTACGTGCGCTCACACATACCTCCCACCACCTTCCCCCTGCTGCTCTGATTGCGGCGGAGAACAGGCCGACCGGCACATCAGAGAGAGGAAGCTCTGTCAGTGGGTGCTGCTTGGACGGTGCATGTGGGTGGATTGCAATCAGGCCTACCTCTAGCACAAATACAAGAGCTACATTACACACAAACAGACAGAGCTGAAAGAGGAAGAGGAGAAGAATGAAAAGAAAGTGGCAGAGCTAAGAGTCAAAACATTAGATGCTGCTGCATGTTCCTATAGTGCAGAGTAGGAAGCCTTAGCAGTCCCACTGTGAGGTTGCTGTGTGGGTGACGATGCGTCTATGTGAGGTGCAGGATGCTTTTATGTATTTGAAGGGTATGACAAAAGAAAATGTAATAATGCATCTCCATTCAGATGTTCAGGGTGTTTAAGGGTTTCATTTATGAAACAGATTTGCAAAAGTAATTGTTTTAAACTTCCTGAACAACTCCCCTGCATCCAGAAAGTGGCATATGTGCACATGTTTATATCTAAAAAGTTTATATTGGAATAATACTTGTGAATATGGGGTATTGGAAAGCTGAAGTAGTTCTTTGAGGAAGTCAATCCACCAGCAGAGCATGTCTACCACCATGAAAATGTACAAAAAAAAGGACACATACATGACATTATGACAGATTACCAAACTAACCTAAAGTTTTGATTTCACCATCGAGACATTTAAATGTTTCATCTTCAAAAATAATTACCTTTATTGGTCACATAAGTGCACACAAACGGGACAAACACTCCAGTCTCTACAACGGCGACTTGGAGCTTCGTCAAGGTTAATCATGACCCATTACTTAGCTGATTAATGCCCTCCTTGCCTTGTCTGTGGGTTTTTGGTGGTTTGTCTTTTCTTGGCAGGTTTAATGTTTTTCATTTTCCAATAATGGATTTAATTAAGCTGTGGTGCATATTAATAATTTTTATATAGTCAATAACTCATTTCTCTTAGGTTTTGTCCCTGATCAGCCTGGAGAGTTTATCGGTCTTCATTGTGTTTCATGCTTTTGGGATGGCTGCTGCCTCCTGGGTGGATGCTGGCTCCGGGATGGAGTGGCTGGGGTCCTTGTTCGGGGCCGACTGCTGTATGCCCGGGTCTCAGGGTCAACCTGTTCTGCCTATGACTCTGGTCTTAGCACTTTTCACTTGTACTATCTGCATATTCTTTAGATTTGTTCACAAACAGCCATTTTGCCTTGTGTTTTATGTTCTTTAGATCAGAGTTAAAATACAGTTTTTTTTATTTATTTTTATGTATTTATATATTTTGCTTGTTCATCTCTGGTGCTCCTGGCATTTGTCTTCCTGCGGTGGCCCCATGAGATATCCTATATGTTTCTGTACAGGTGTGGTGGATGGTAAAGTGTGTGGTTGGATTACAGTGTTTCCTTTGTGGTTTTCTTTTGTTTTCCCCTTTCTGTTTTCTTTCCATCCTTATTCTGTCCTCTCCGGTTGGGTCCAGCAACATATGTACATTTTTTTCAACAAATATTTATTTAAAATTAACAAAAAAAAACTCAGATCTTTGTATGTAAATACATGAAGCTCCTTATAATCATTTAACTTTGCTCAACACAGCACAGCTACCGGAGCATCATTCTGCCAGCTTTAATGCTGGTCGAGACAAGTTACAAGAATTTTTAGAAAATTCAGAATGAATTCTACTTAAAATTGCTTTTTCACAACCTCACGTAGCAACTAATCTAGCACCTTTGTGTTCTGTTCGTGTTAATTATGGTGGTTTTCCCAAATTATTGATTTTGCAAGTGCAACATCATGATTAAGTTTCAAACGTATATGACAGATTCAGCTGTGACCCTTAAAATGAATTAAGGTGATGTAAAATAAATGGATGGACATATTGCCATTTTCTTTTAAAACAAGAAATCATCGCCTTAGGCCCTCAACTAAGAATTTGATACAGTTGGCTTTACTACCCGTTAGCAGCTACGTTGTCACAATCTGCTGTTTTCCCCTCATATAAAACTAAAACATTTGGTAGCCAGAGCATGTAAGCAGATACATCTATTAAAGCTATAAAAACTCTCCACATTCATTTTCTGTAGTTTTAAAAAAATGACTGGACTGCAGAGACCCAGGAAACGGAAGCATTTTGTAAGCCGGTCACCTACCTCACACCCTCACTCATATTCACTCCTCTTTTGCATTTGTCCTCACATCAGCTCTTAAGTCTGTTTGATTTTCTGACTGTGCTTCCGTCTTTTTCTTTGTTATCTTTGCAGTCTTTCATTCCCTAGCTCCTGCCCACTGCTTTATCCACTGTACCGTTCATCTGCCTCCTCTCCTCCCTCTTTTTCTCCGCCGATTGCCTACACATTCATTCTTCTACGCTTGCCTGCTCACTAATGACCGCGGCAGGTGTTCTCCCAGGTGCTGGAACAGAATGGCCTGGACTGAGCCTTTAAAAGCCCTGGCATCAGCACCGCAGCAGCCTTGTACAAAGTACCATACAAAGGACCATCGCTCAAAACCCTTTGCCACTGAAAAACTTCAGAACTAGTAGACACACTCTTGTTTATCTACAAAGACATAGCATATTCAGCTATATTACATTCTTCATCTGGACCAGCAGAAAAGTTCTGGGTATGGGAAGCGGTACTGGTGCCACTTTGTGTCCATTTGATAACTTTCCAAAATGCTAATGCACATAGCTCAACAATGTAATACGGTCGCACAACGAGGAAAGATGACACAGCAGTGTGTGGTCGACTTGGGAAGTCCAGGCCAACCAGCCTGCACAGATGAATGGGAGAGAGGAGAATGCAGCATTGTGGTCAGACCACCCTCTTTGGTTTCCTTTTCAATCAATCAATAACTTATTTCTAAGTATTTCCAGGTTGACGTTCGCCTGTTCTCATTGGATAACCTGCATTTTAAGGTAAACCCAGTCCTTCTTTATCACCTTCTGGGCTGGCTTTCTTTCCGTCAGTTACTGAGCGTAGCTGCTTAGGTGAGCTTTAACCTAAGCCTCATTTTTATCTTCAGAGGATAAAAACAAAGTAGTGCTAGCAGAAAAGTGAACCAAAGTTCTAGTGTGCACCCTTTACTACAGAAATACAAAATGTTTATAACTGCTTCTTTATTATTGCATTTTATATGCAGAAATGTTAGTTCTTATAATTTTCTGCAATAAGTTGCACCACTATGTGATGAACAAGGGAACATTTGAAGAGAAAAGTTGGAGAATATTATTTTGTAGTCTACAACACAAATGCATATGCCAGTTCTTTTAAGGTATATAAGAGAAGCATTGTGACATTGGATTCATACAGCATTAGTCGACATTATCACTTGTACTCCCTTTAACTTGGCCAGAGGGTGCAATCTTTAAGCTTCTAGAAGGCTTAGTAGGTCATTTTTATTACAAATACACCACAGAAATCCAATTTTGGAGGTGAGGAAAACTGTAGGGGCATATAGAGAATACCCTTCCCTACAGGAGAGTATGATTTGTACATTGAACTTAATGCCTTAATGCCAACATGAACTTAACTTTTGCAGTTGTTGTTAGCTTGGCGCTAAACAAAACAGACCAAACAGATGTAAGTTGGCATTAAAAATAAGCACAATGCAGAGATTTACATCAACAGGATGATAGAATTTTAACCTTCATGGTGAGCGTCGTTTACTGACTTTATAGACAGTTACGAGAAAATGTTTAAACCTACGCATCTTTGCTTCTCTGGGGTGTCTTTCTTCCTTCACTCTTTTTTAACCCAGTTATTTTATAAGCTTGTTGCTTCTAAAACTAATTATCTATAAACATTTTCCCAGCAAAACTACTTGGAAGTTTCTGGTTTGACTGTTTGGGGTTTTTTTGGGGGGGGGTGTTGTAAGACAACCTGCAAGACAACTTGTGTATAACTGCTAATTCTAGATTAAATTTGACCTTGTAAAAAGATAAAAGATCACATAAGTGATGTCTTTTAATGCTGCAAGGTAACACAAAGTGTCTTACACAGTTTAAAACAAAACAAAAAGCAAACATTTAACAATGTACTGGAATTTCACCCCCCTCCACCTTCCTTTCCTCCTTATTTTAACCAAATAACTGTAAAATCTGCATTCCATCTCTTCAAAAAATACTAATAAAATAAACATAGTAACGATAACATCTGGCTTAGCGATGCTGTGAGGAAACAATATTTTGGGAAACCATCCTCACCAGTAACCAGCCCACCCATGACCATGCAGGCACCACCTGATCATGTGGTGTCAGTGTGATGAAGCATACCAGGGTCTTGATCACAGCCAAAGGGCTGTAGGGCAGGACCCCCATTCAGCCCACCAGACAGGGCAGACCATGCATCAGCAGTCCTGCAGACCAAGCAAAGTCCCTGGTGTGATGGGTCACCATGAGGAAAGCACTGGAGTTAAGATTATTAACAAGTTAAAACAAAAGTCAAATAATTCTAAAAAACAATAACACAAATCTAATAAAAATGGTTCAGTTGTTAATCATTTCATAGATTGGTAGGTACTGCATAGGGAGAGCTTAAAATACAGAATTTGGAACTAAACAGGCCTAAACTCATGAAGTATGAATGGGATGATGCAGAGAGTGTTTGGTTTCAGTGTTAATCATGACCCTCTTCTCTTCCTGTAGTTTAAACCTGCATAGAAAGACATGAATGTGTTGCTTGCAACTGCCTGCAACACATTCCCAGATACCAGATTCTGGATGATGGGACTTTAGGAGGGGCTAATTGAAAAGCTGCAGAGGTGGAGACTTTACAGAGAGGGTAACTGCTGCAGTACTGGCAGAACACACGATGACCAGTGTTCTTTAGAGAGTTTAGATTTGCCACTAAATACCAAATGTTCATCTGATAGGTCTGCACAGAGTGGAGTGTGTTGTATAGAAAAATAGAGGCTTAATACTAAGTCCCCAGTATGAGAATGTTTTCATTTTGTTCTGCATGTTTCCTTTGAGCCTTCTAGATATTAGAAGTAAGAAAAGAATATTTCAGAGACAAATTGTGTGAGATTTATTTAGTGCCATGAATACTTGTTCTTAACATTGTAATAGGAGGTCAGGAATTTGGTTTAAAAGCAAAAAAGAAAATGTTGGTGTTAATCTTAATGTTGACTAAATCCTCTTGTATCCAGGTGTCAATCATGACAGGATGTCCTGAATACTGTACAAGATTTAACAAGCACCACAAAAAAATTACAAACAAACATGATATGCTACATCAGTTGCTACTGTGCATACAGATAACCTTACAGGTGATCATGAAGGGTTTTGTTTGCAATGAATGGAAACAAAGAGGAACTTTGCATATAAGCCAAAATCCTGAGGGCATGAGGTCATTCTGAAGCCTCTACACTGTGACATTAGGAGCTGTACAGTGAGTGCTGTGATGTCGACATGCTTTCATTTGATAGTTGTATGAAAACCTAAAATATTCAAAGTTAATTATAAAAGAAAGGCACTAGCATAAAGTCCACCAGTCTTTTAGCTGCTATATCTTACATTTTCCAGTTTATACTGGCTTGAATGATGTAATTTCCTGTTCTTGAACAAAGAGCTGCACTTTGATGAGGAAAAATGAGGGTCATGAAAGAGTACAAACAGCTGAACACACAAATAAACCCAATGGGAAACATGTAACAGTCTAACAGCTGGTTTAGATGTTTAAAGGACCTACAGTTGGTTCTGGGATATAAAAAGTTCTTTTGATGCATGTGCGTTTTATTAAACTGCAAAAGAAATGAATTATTTTCATGCTGCGCTTCTCTGTCTTTCTGGACAGGTTTCATGTAGTAGCAAATAAGCATGAAGCTACAGACCCTCCTCTCTGCTTGAATGAACAGTTTGTATAATGTTCTCATTGATTCCAGTGTCTGCTTTACAAATGACACCTCTTCTCTGGCCTGGATGAAAGAGGATCTACTTCATTTAGCCTAAAAGTTCACAATAAGCTGAGAATGTGTGTGTGTGTGTGTGTGTGTGTGCACGTGGGGGGAGGGGGTGGAGTAGTGTTTAATTGGTGTGCTAGAATACTGTGTGTGACTGTGTACTCTCACTGTAGATGTATGCGTTTGTGCATCCTACAGGTTATTACCAAGACAGGATGGAAAAGGCTTTTATTTTTTTTAGGACAAAGTGAACTGCTTCACGAAGCTGAAATGAACAACACGACCAGGGTGAAAACAAATAAAAACCCTCATAAGTCAACATCTCTCCTCTGAAACCAGACAAGTAGGACATGCAGACAAAGGGTGCATTGATAGTGGCGGTGACACACGGGTGGCAGCTGTACACATCATGTCACTCAGTTGTAGCTGCAGTGAAAGGAGACTTTGTCAGACAAGTCGAGCCTGGTGATGGGCTCTCATCTTGTGCTGAAATGTAGTGTAAAATAGAGAACTTTAAAAAAGAAAAAACTTGGGGAAGGTTTGGTTATTTTGAATTATTTAGAATTATTTAAAGTATGGTACAAACCTGTCAACAAAATATCAATAATGTTGGATTAGTTCAGGTAAAAGATGTGGCTTTATTTTTGGCCCACTAACTGGTGATTTATTTATTTTTTTACACTCTGCGTTCCCTCCCTATATTTTGTTTGCATGGAGACTTTGTGATACACAAACTAGTGGCATGTACATCTCGCTAATCAGTGTTATAATAATGTATTTGATTTTTATTATTATATTATTGTATAAAAAGATAGATAACATAATAGCTTTATTTACAATTGCACAGCTAATGAATTATAAGCAATTAGTGAAACAAGCTGTTACACCTACACCCACCTCTACCAGACTTCAGCGCAGTCACTCCCCTGATTATTGATTGTCAACACCTGCCATCCATTATCTCTCCTGGATATATATACCAGGACTTCATGTGAACAGACTGTCGGACCTTGTTACTATCTCCGTATCCATTCTCCTCATGTCCCTTTCCTGGTACCGACTCACCTGCCTGTTCTTTGGATTTATGCCTGCTCGGTTTGGATATCGTTTTGGATTTTGGATTACCCATCTGGCTTCTCAATTTGGACCCTTGTCTTTCCTCCTTGGATTTATCTGCTTGACCCCCCTGGCTCTGATCTCGGATTGTTCTGGACCTCCTACGCTGGTTTTCCTCTGTGGATTATCTGGACTGTCACGGCCTGCTTATCCCGTACTGAACTCTGTTTTGCCTACGGACCTATTTGCTATCTCCAGTCTTATAAGTAGATTATTCCTTGTTATTCTGAGTCTGAATAAACATATATATGGTACCGATTACCTGTGTGAGGGGTCCTTCATAACACAAGCAAACTGAAGCACAAATATTAAAACTTTTACAGTATGTTGTCGGGAAATTTTCTAGTTTTCATGATGGTTATTTTTATATTACCATTTGTCTGAAAAGCTGTGCGGTGTCTTCAGGAGGGGGTTGCTAATGGAAACCAACTAAATGAGTGGCCCAGGTGATATACAATGTTTTTTCTAAGTTCTTCAAGAAAAAACTGATTAATGTGTTCATTCCGTTTGCATCCACCTGGTCTGAGCTACATTAATTACCGAGCTACAGAAATAGCTGATGCTTCCTGCAGTCAATCATGTAACGATATTGGTTATGACAGATCCTGCTTGTATGAAGCATTTGTCTGATGTGATGCACATTATTCTATTTTTTTTTTTAAAAAGACAACACAAACAGCACAAACAACACAAACAGCACTAAGGCTTTTAGAGAACATATACGTTTGCTGTTACTGTAAACTTTTACTAAATTTAAAACAAACTCATGGATTGAATTTATTTTTATTTCCAATTTTGTTTTCTGTCACATTTCTGAATTTCTGCACAGAACATTGATGAGTTCAGGGAAGAGGATGTTTAGGAGCAGTTCCATTTGCCTCTGTTTGGTTTACTTTCTAAAACGCAGCTATGGACTGATGCTTACACCTAATCAGGCTGCCTTTCTTCACTTTTGGGCTATTTCCATGTCAATAACAAAATAAAGCATAACATTTAACAAAAGCTGCATATAGAAGTAATATTCAGTGTGCACAGTGGAATACGTCTCATTGTGTAATGCAAATGAGTGACGGGGATAATACATTTGACATATGCCAAGGGGTAAAAAAATTTAAAAAGAACGATGGGAGACTATCCAAGTTGATTTCATGTGCAAAGTATTTGGTCTTAGAGCTACAATGCCTGAACTGAAACACAAATTAGCCAATGAAACTGTGTGCTGTTACTTACTTGTATAAGTAAAATCAACAATGTTCTCAAGAAATTGCATATTTTGTAACTGCTTGATGGCCAAAACACTGCCTGATGATGCAGAACTCCTAAAATACCTATACTTTTTCCGCAACAATGCAAAAGTGCATGAAAAATATTCAAAGCCATTTAAAGAACTGCTGAATATATAGTGAACATATTGCCCATGCCACCTGCCCTCTTTCTAAAATGCATGCCGCAGGGTATTTAGCTCCTTATTCTCAAATAGGTGCTTCTTTTAGCGCAGCAAATCTGTTTTCAGTAAATAACACATACTTAAATATTCATAGATCAAACATCTGCAACAGCTCTTTTGTGCAGAGTCATTGCAGAATTTCATCCTTAGCTCAAGCCTGTGTTTTTCTACAAAAGCTGGAAAACCTTTCTCATGATACGGGGCACGCTTTGAAAAACGAGTGCAAGAAAATAATTTGCAGTTAATGGTTTAAAACATGCAAAAACAGCACAGTGGCCCCACATGAACAGTGCATTGGTGCAAGGCACATATATTTAGTTGCTTCTGTTTTGAGTGAGCATATTGATATTGTTGTTATGAGCAACATGTATGCCTGGCTCTCATATAGACTTAACATATCCCAAAGAAATAAAAAAAATAAATTAGCTTCAAACTGTGTAACATGTATCATTGAAAAAATGTTCCATTATTATACAGTTTAAAGAAATTGTACTGTTACAAACTGTTTCTTGTAGTAACAGAAATATCCTTGTATAAATTACACAATCCCATGGTGAATCTGCAGCTTGTCATCTGGGGTGTATGATGCAACTGTACAGCAACCCTATGGCCTCGAGCTCACAGCCTTTGCATTACCATACCGGCTTTCCTGCACAGTAGGTTGCTGACAACAGCCTTCCTTCCAACCATTAAGTCACCCCTTTGGCAGATGACAAATACATGGTTTCACACACTGACTCCAATGATGTAGCTTCATAAAATCATCTAGGTGAATAACAAATATCTGCCTATGTATTTGCCCTGTTTGGCCAGTGTTTTGTTGAGCCATCTTTAGCAATGATTACCTCCCATATTCACAGCAATAGCACATCTTTTTTTTCATTTGAGTATCATTAATGTTTTTTGTCAAGATCTTATACTGGAGAGTCAGATAATTGTACCTCACAAAGATCCCTAATGGAGTCAAGATCTGGGACCTTATTTATAAGATCTTGTTTGTAGGTCATAGTTGTGGCGTAACAATCAAAAAGAAGGCTGCTGAGTGTTGCAGTGGTAAATGGTGTCCGTGTGATGAAGAGGTCTGTGCCAGAAACAAAATAACATGGTTGGATCTCAAGGTGGAGGCAAAGAAGCTGATGGCCAAATTCTTTCTACGACACAAAGTCTAATGTGAGTGATAACAAACATGGTTTAATGTGGCTTAAATGTGTTATCCTATCAGCTGTGCTGCCAGTTTTCTCTCTCCAAGATGTTACTATGCAAGGTCCAAAATTGGTGCAGCAGTACGCAGTTTTCTACATCAAGTTAATTTGTATAAATCCCAAAATTTACTTAGTAAAGTACTTACGCAAATTTCAGGACGGTGTTTCGCGTAAGAAAGCTTTATATGTCAGGCCCCTAAACTCCTCCAAAAATGATGCACCACGTCCTACCGAT